>MU774575.1:375540-416570 GCA_026770625.1 Nicotiana glauca
AACATGTAGGAAAATCAGATATAACCAAATACAACAATTTATCTAAGCTCTAATTCTGAACCCTGAACAAAATGTTCTGGGTTCTTTTCCCCAGCAGAGTCGCCAGAGCTGTCACACCTCCTTTTTCTTACTACACCCCGTGAGGGATATAATAAAAGGAGTTTTTCCAATTAAAGGACAATCGAAACGGGATTCGTTTTATTCAAGATTAAGAGTCGCCACTTGGGAGATTTATGGTGTCCCAAGTCACCATAAACTTGAATTCATATTTATGAATTAATTTTCCATATTCCTAATTATTTAGTTTTCTAAAGGGGTCACTATACTTGGACCCTCGATTTTCATAGAGCTTCAACAACATTTTTGGGGCCTCAAGCTTAGTCCAGGGAATAAAGATCGAATTTTGGTTCATATTAATATCCATCTCACTATGGGCCTTGGCCCAATTGACGTTGTATCAATACACAACTTTAGAGACAAGGATGTTCTGTCAAGGCCTCACATTTGACGCCTAATACCAGCCCAAAGCAAACAAACTGATCAGGTCACGTTTTGCAGTTGCTAAACTATGTGATTTCAAATTGTTGCAATTATATCACTACTAATTTTAACGAATCCACACAGTCTCAGGCTCCTATTTCTGTTGATGAAGCTCTAAATCTATTAATGTTGAAATATTGCAATAGAAACGTGAATTGGAGCAACGATTCTGTTAACCTAAATTGATTGTCCTTTAACTGAACTAATCTAACATCTGGAATTAATTTCTAACCCAGGGGACTGAATATTTACCATTGTACAAAGAATAGAAACAGTTTGAAGTTATATTATAAATCTAATCTAAGTAAAACGAGTTAACTAACGTAATACGAAATAAGCTACATGCGAGCTACTACTATATAAGCACACGTCTTAAACAATCCAAAAATTTCAGTTGAATATACATGGAAATCTACTGAGATTCCACATCCTACATTATCCTATTAGTTGAAGACAAAAACACTACTAATATGACTTTTCTTATTAACCTAACAGGGACCAAAATTCACACAAATCCAGCAAGTAGCAATATATGTACAGTCTATTTATTATAAATCAATTTCAATCTAAAACAATACAACTACGAGCAGGGAACTAAGTAAGCGTCAATAATCCAAATGGTTTAATACACAAATCAATAGGCTGAATTTAAATCAGATTTCATGTATAGATTATAGATTCATCCTTCACATTCAGCTTACAAGTTTCAGGATCAGATTGTGTACCTGAAGTTAAGTCACAAGGAGAAGAAAAAAAAATTTAAATCAGCAGCAGCAGTAAGCAGAACCCAGCAAATATAACCAGCAACTCAGAAAAGTTTCAAAACCCAATAGTTGCTCAATAAACACAGCAAATCCAGGAAAAAATCAATACAAAACCAGTGATATATCAATGCAGCAACAATTGTACCGAATGAAAAATCCATAACTAACTCGAATACACTCTGAGACGTCCAATTACCAAGACACGGGGCTAAGGAAAAACAGATCAGTTACAACACTTGAAATTACCCACGAGCTTAGATGAACAGTATTTTTTTTTGATTGTTTTCTGAAGATTTTCTATGGTTTTTTTTTTTTTGATTTTTGAATAACTGAATTTCAATCTCAGATATAGGAATTAGAAGGAAAATTTTTTGGGGGGAATTTTTTGAATCTCTAAAACTTTTTCTTTAAGGCATAGTGATGCCTTTTTATAGGCACCAATGAGGGGAAGAATGTTCTGGACATTTTTACTCATTTTCCCTCCCATTTAATTTCAAATATTGCATATTAAACCTTCAATTTCTAACTTGTTCCTCAAGTTACTACCCTAGGTTTATTGAATTCTACACTAAAGTCCTATTCTAGAAAGTCCTAGGATACTCTTTTAGCCACAAAATACCTATACTACCCTTACCCCTATTTTGAATTTACCAATCTTAATAAAACTAACCTTTTCCCATGCCTAAACTACCCTTTAAACCTCCTGAAATCACTAAACCACCCAAATGACTTTAGTCCTCTTTCTACCTTAATTAAATCTATCCGCTATGACCAAATTCATCTAATTAACAACTAAAGTATCATTAACAACAACCATCGATTAACCTAACAGAACCAAGGTGAATTGATTACAACCCATCAACAATAAACAAAAGAAGTACTAAACATATTAAACTGAAACAAACAAACTCACACAAGATTAATTGAAACAGATCACAAGAAAATAGGCTAATAAACAAACTATTGGATTCTCAAATGAACAACGACTGTTAACTACACTAAGCAGAGACAGAAATGCTAATCACTATGTTAAACTACACTAATCCAACTAAACGACTGAACAGGCAACAAATTAAAACCTAAAATCTGTATTGATCCAAATAGCCCTAACGAACATAGATCAAACTTCACTAAAATTATTTCAGAGCAAATTTGAGATCCTAGCTTAACATAATGCAAGACGAAGAAGAAGGAAATGGACAAAATATGAAGAACTTACCAATTTGACCTTAAACCCGGACCTTTGAACTTGGATTTGATACCACTCGATTGACTTCCAATACAGCTTCTAGATAATATTATATGTTCATTTTTGACAAAACAAACGCGTAACTTTATCTAGAACCATATGAGAACAGATGTGACTAAAACCCTAGATCCAAGACATGAAAGTTTGAAGGCGGATTTGAAGGATTTTGGGTTGGGATTCGGGTAAAGGAGGCCGGGGAGATTATAACATATTAATTTGGGCGAGTTTGGACGAGTTAGGGTTTTCACCGGATTTGTGATCTAATATTCGAGAGGCTAGGTTGGGACTTGAGCGGAACTAGTGGCAAATATTAGAAGAGGAGGAAGAGAAGAGTCTGGGGGTGTGTTTTTGGGATAATTTGGAGCACCGCCGGCGGCGACGGTGATTTAGGGCGGAGCTTGGCAGAGCTGGTCTCTGATGAGAATGTGGGGGTGAGAGAGACGATTGAGGGGGTGGGGAGGGATGGTCCGATATTTATATGCAAAACATCCTAGTTAGAATCCGGACCGTTTGATTGATGAGATCCAACGGTCATGATTGAAGGCTGGAGAAACGACGTCGTTTTGGGTAGGGCGGATCTGGACCGGATCGGGTGGGTTTTGGGCTTGGACTGGGCGTGAATTTGTCTTGGGCGAGGCAATTTTGGCCCAAATTGGCACTTTATGAAGACCAAAATCTCTTTTTTTTAAAATTATTTTTCTTTTATCTCTTTTGTTTTGTTTTTGTTTTCATTTTATTTTTTCTGATTTTATAAACTGCAACAATTAAAATAAAGTCCTAATATATTTTAAAATTAAACTAATTAATTCCTAAAATTATTTTAAAAATCTATTTCGGGACAAATTCACAATTAAACAATTAAAATGCAAAAGTGAACTATTTTGTGATTTTTCATGTTTGGTTCTAAAACAAGCTAACCCCTAATTGATCCTAAAAATATGAAATTATATCGTAAATACAGATGCATATTTTTGTATTTTATATGAATTAATATGCACGAATGAAATGCGAACAATTAACACAAAATTTACAAAAATTGTAAAAATAAGGAAAAATCTTTTTTTTGTTTGAATTTTATGGGAATAATTCATCTATAGGGCAAAAATCACGTGCTCACACACCCTACTTTTTTTATTTTATCTGGATGACTGTATATACTAGTTGACTTAGTTTATGTTTCTGTGATTTTCTATGTTGGCCTATATATAACTTTACATTTGGCTACTTTTCTTGTACTTTTTATTCTCTCTTTTGTTTGTATATAAAGTTACATTTTAGTAGATATTCATCCCCCGTTGTATATTCTAAACCCCTATTGTACATATTCATTCTATTTTCTATTTTTGCAATTTTTTTTTCATTTTTAGCTTTGTAGATAGGCTCGTAGTCTTTTGTTTTGTTTTTGGCATTTTCAATAAGCCCTTGGTTTTCTTAGTGCCACGGTTCTTTCTAAGGGTGGAGTATTGTGCGAACCGGGTGGTTCTTCCCAATGATAGATGGCATGATAACCTTCTTAAGGGTTTGAGTCCGTTTTGTTCTCGTTTTTGATAGTTTGTAGTTAAGGGTACCTCAAGCATAGCTTCACTTGGGCCTAACACATTTGCCCTTTATCCCATGGTCAAAGATAAGTGGTTGTGTTTAGGGTGGTGAAAGTAGTGGCCTTGATACTCTTGTGTTGGCCAAACAAACATCATATGGTCATTCGGGACTATTGTGTGCTCAATCGTGTCTAAGGTTGTTGCGGGCCCCCGACTATATGTCTTTAGCGATCCTTGAGTGTGTGTGGTGAGAAATCGAATCTTAAGTCCGAGTTCTGACCCAATGATCTAGAACTTGCCCTGAATATTTTTTAAGGCAAAATTTTGAGTGAAATTTGACTTGAGAAGTGATTATAGGCTATCCTTGATCCAAATGATAATTTGAACAATTCCATAGCCTACCAATGAGATAATCCCTAGCTAACCCCTTTTGAGCCTTAAACCTCATTCTTTCAAGAACCAATGCTACAAGCCTATACCCGTTCTAAATTTTACCCTCTCTTGGTAAATATATCTTCCCTTGAGTAATGGCAAAGTCTAAGTTTGGGGGGAGAGACAAGAAAGGAAACAAAGGGGTAAAAGATACAAAAGCAAAAGAAAAGGAAGGCAAAAAAAAAGAAGAAAAAAAGCCCAATGTGAACAAGAATAAAAGGGGATTCAAAGGAAAACAAAAGTGAAAAAGGTGTGGAAAAAATAGCAAAAGGAGAAATGTTTTGAATTGCATAAGAAAGAGTGACAATGTGTCTCTCTAACACCTTGGAAGAGGTGAAATGACGCAAAGAATCAAGTGAATTGTGCTAAATGAATCAAAAGAAGTGCTTAAGGGAAGATTGAACCCACTTGAACAAAAACATATCCTACCCTTACCCAAAATCCTTCACATTAACTCTACAAATGCCTTATATGATCTTGAGTTGGGTGTCACTCTCATTAGTGGATACTTACATGAGGGTCAAGCATACGGTACTTAGAGCCGGACTCGTGACATTTCCTTGAGAGAGATGAGTGAACCCCCATTAACCTCAGTATGTGTGCTTATACTCTAAAAGGTGAGGTTTGCTTAGGAAGAGTTGAGGATGTATGAGTTTGGGTTCCACAACGACCAAAGTAATTAAGAAGAAGTGCCTTGATGTAATGAGTCAACTCTTGATGCTCTTGTGTCACACTTGATCCCTAGTTTTTCAAAGTTTAAATGTGTTAATGATGCATTCGTATTAAGGGCAATTGTTAGTCCCAATTGATTCTTGTTGAGGTTATTTTAGAATAGCTGGAATTATATGTATTTTCCTTTAAGGGGTGGGTCTTATTTTGTTTTCTTGACGACAAGCAAAGGTTTAAGTTTGGGGGAGTTGATAATTAGTTAGGATTTTAACGTATTTTATGCCCCTACTTGCCTATGCTTTGATTATAAATTGCTACAAAATAGTCCCAAAATGCTCACAGGTTGTGCTTGATTGTAGGTTTGATCGACAAAGAGACAAAACGTAGAAGATCATCTCAAAAAGGAGTGAAACCTGCTCAAGTATCAAAAACCAAGAAAGCTAAGGAAAAGAGAACCTAGTGCAGACTGCGCAAAAGTGAATGCGGCCGCACTAGGAGGTTTAGAGAGTTGGTATAATCAGGCTGAGGTTACGCGGCCGCACTACTCTTTTGTGCGGTCCGCGGTCAGGCTTCACGACCGCACTACTCTTTTGTATGGTCCGCGGACATGAGGTTCAGAGACCTAGTAAATTTGGGCTTAAAGCTACGCGGCCGTGGTACTCGTTACGCGGTCCGCGGTGGTCTTTTCGCGGCCGCACTACCTTTTGGTGCGGTCCACGGAGCAGAGATTCATAGAGGTGAAGACTTTCAAGGTTCCAGCCATGCGGTCTGCAATCCATAATGTGCGGACCGTTCCAACTCCCTCCGCGGCTGCGGTGCACTTTCACGCGGTCCACGGTCCCCAACTTCAGAGACGCAAAAATGTGAAGTCCAAGAGCCAATGCGGCCGCGGTCCATTTTGTGCGGCCCGCACTGACCACGCAGGGGTATTTTTGTGCAGTTTTTTCAGCCTAATATAAATAGAATATTTTACCATTTTTAGGTTAGTTTTTGTATTCCAGAGATAGCTGCGCTCGCGAGACTTGGTTTTGTAGCCATTTATGGCACTTTTGCTTTATAGTTATGATAGATTCTTGTAGTTTCATTTAGTAAGTAATTAATATGCTTAGTTCTTCATCTATTTCTTCATTTTTTCTTTCAAGCATGAGTAGCTAAACCCATTAGCTAGGGTTGTGGCTCAACCCTAGTGTGGGTAATTGATGGGTGTTGCCATCTAGGGTTAGATTGATTATCGATATTTGTTATTAGGGTTGATTTTATTTTTTTATTTAAGAATTGGTGGTTGCAATCACTGATTCAAGCTTTGTGGGTTTGACTCTCCTTGAGAAAGAAATTTTATGGCCCCAAAATTTACCCAATAAGGAATTGGGATGGACTCATAAGAAATGATAGTCCCAATTAACGGGTTAAATCTCGAGAGAGTAATCACCCTACTTTAACCCTAGTTGCTTGATCTAATTGGCCTACCCAATTGGTCTCGAGACAGTCAATTAGGCAAAATTACTCTCTCTATCGAGAGGTGTGAGAGTGGGTACAATTGTGCTATGGTTATTGCATAAGCCCCAAATATGTCAATCTATCCTTAGTAGAATCTACCCGTCAATTATCCACCTAGGTGATGTCACGACCCTAGTGCCCTTCTTCCCATTTGATACAACTTAGCAATATTCTCGTAGCATAATTTAGTGTTAATCATTAGTTTTATAATAGTAGTTATAAAATCAAAATCCAAGAATGTTTGAAGTGACATTAGGAGTACAAACACATCTTTAGACTAGACAGAAAATCCAACTCCACTACTAGCTCCCTGAGGAAATCAATCCCGTCCTCTATTCGGGTAAAAGCTATTGCGACCCGCTCTTCCTACCTTGGTGTAGCGTCGAGTTGGCAGCGATCAGGACCGTCCTTAGTGAGTCATGTGCCACATGTAGTGAGGTTTTTGTGTAGTCCATGTATTGTACTTATGTCTAGAACTTGCCCGCTAAGTGAGTTGAAGCGAAATATTAGGTGCTGCTCGGTTTGAAAAATGATTTTAGGCTTTTTTTGATTTTTTTGAGCTTATTACTTATCACAAATAAAATGTATTCCTAGCTAAACATTTTGAGCTTATAGACTTTTATTTGGCACCCATATTACAAGCCTATACCATTTTTGTTCTTAATTGATATCATTTTGACCTTTTTACCTCTTAAAGCACTTTAATTTTAAAATGAGCGCTAAAAGAAGTAAGAAGTGACTAAGTGTGGGGTGCTTTTGAGTGGAACCAATGAAAGGAAGAAAGGGGCACTTGTTTTTGTAAAAGAATGCACCACTAGCAAAAATTGCAAAAGAAAAAAAAATAGTTGAAAAAAGGAGAAAAAGAAAAGAAAGATAAATATGTAGATAAATAAATTGATATCTTGTTCTTGGTAGCGGACTGTAATGACGATAGTGCTTAAATAAAGAGGGAATAATTTTGAGGAGTGATCTTGTTTGTGAAATTGAAGTTGGGATTGAAGAATTTGCGCTTAAAGTTGATTCTGTGAAGGTTAAAGTGCTTAGGAGGGTTAGCCGCTATTCCTAAATATATCCTACCTGTCCCTTAGCTCACATTACGACCATAAAAAGTTCTAATTGATTTTAGATCAAGCGAGCCTACATTAGTAGAGATTTACATTAAGGGCAAGCCTATGGTACATGCATGTAACTTCTTTTGTGAGAGTGAGTGATTTTCTTTGATATATGTGAGCATGAGATTCGAATGTGTGGATTGATTTTACTCTCTTTGCTTTTGTTGTGAGGGCACATGGTTTCACGAGGGATATGTAATATTATTAGACTTCTCTAGGATGTTGGGTGTTCAAGCCATGAGTGCATTGTGATATTGAGTCGATTTTTGAGGCTAGGATTGTTGTGAGCACATTGTCTTTGTTAGAATATTTTTGAAGAATGACATAAGTAAAGGGAAGTGTAAGTGATTGCACATGCTAAGATTTAATTGTTGCTATCAACCATGGTTATTGCTGTAGTGTGCTTCAAATGTGGTAAATATAAATTGTTGATAGACTCGAGGACGAGCAACGTTTAAGTGTGGGGTAGTGATGTCTTGCTATAATTATATATTTTTAGCGCATTACTTACCTTACATTTTAGTATTTTAATGCTAAATTGTACTATGTTTGTGCTTAATCAAGTTTATTTTATATGTAGTTACTTTGGACATAAAATTGGGAGCAAAGTAGAAATTTTATATGTATTTTATGCACTACAAGAATAGATTCATGATTATTTAATTATTATAAAGTTTAATATTAGAAAAGAAAATAAAAGAAACAATTGCAATGAAATGTAAAATTAGGTAAAATAATGAGAAACGAAGCAGATTGAAAAGTTAGGCAGCATCGAAAGAACGCCCAAGCAGATGTGAAATCTTTCTGGTTTTAGCTAGCGCTGGCCCTGGATGCTGGATGCGTGAGGTTTCCTACTTTGTTCAGGATAAGGTTATTTCAATCCTACATGGTCCCAACTTGTATAAAAGGGGTCCTAAACCTATTTTGGAGGTGGAAAACGTTTTTGAGAAAAAAACACAAGCACAGAGCCGTCGTGGAGGCCGAAATTCATCAAGTTCCCTCTTTCTTCCACAAAACTTAGTAATTTTTATGTTTTTTGTATGATTTGTTGTTTTGCTACCATGTCTATGTGGAGCTAAACTTCACGTTCTAGGGTTGTGGTTCTTTTATGACTATTGTTATTCGAATATTGATTTTTATTTTTTGATTTATCGTATTAGTTTATTGATTCAATCCTGCACTTAATTATTTGATTGTTTGATCACCAATTAAATACTATCTACGAATCTTGAATTGAACTCAAAAGTGGGAATTTTACATTGCATATAGGATTGAATTGAGCAAGTTCTTGAACTTGGCATCGGGGAACAGATTCGCGGTTAGGATAGACATATACCTAATTTCTTGCTTGGTTGATTTACATGAATTATAAATGCGTTCTTTTTAGCTCTAATTCCATAGACATATAGCGTTAGGTTAGCTTGAATAGGCAAGTAAGAACTCGACAAATTCTTATGAGCAATATCAATCACGTTAAGCAATAAACTAGATAAATTAGTTAGTCAATTCAATTGAAGAATACAATAGGAATGTTAGTTAGCCCATAACCCTAGATCGTTTTCATCACATTGATAATATAAAAATCTTCTCTTCCTCTGTTTAAAGTTCATTAAGTATTTTCTTTTAAGTTTAATTAATTTAGCATCACTTCCTTTAGATTTAATCGTTGTTTAAATAAGTAGGTTAGTCTAATTTAGTTAAAAGTTAATCACAAGTCCTTGTGTGTTCGACATCTGACTTTTAGTCAGTTTATTACTTGAAAAGCACGTATACTTGTGTTATGAATGATAATAGTGACATAGAGGATAGCAGGGATGACACGTTGGACAAGAATAATACTACTCAGCCTAAAAAGAGTACTCATGCGAAAATGCCATCTAGAAGATTAGTTGATTTTATAGTGGGGCCAGGCTAACAGAATGGGCTGAGGGAGTGCGTGCTATACGACGTCTGGAGCATAAGGAATCTATTATAAATCACTGTTGCTGGGCACAACAGTTTTAGTCTAGTATTGCATTGTATTTCTGCTTCTCATCTCTTCCTCTGCTTTTCTCCTCTTATCTCCTTTCTACTATCTTTCAGTATTTTGCTTCTTTGAATATTCAGTTGTTGTGATTCAATTCAGTGCTTCATTAAATCAATATAGTTGTTTGGTTGGTTAGTATTCCTTGATTGTTCCATTGGTGCTTTCACCCAGAGGTCTTTTTGATGGAGGACCAAAAACTACTCAAGGCTCTAGTAGATGAATCTACAAGGGAAGCGACAGATTCCTTTTCCAAGGAACTAGCTGAAATCCGTGGTATGTTATTGGAATTTGTGGGTAAAAAAGTGCATGATCCAACAATTGCAGTCGTATGACAGGACCCACCCTCCGGCACAAACCAGCTCCAATAGAATTTGGACGGTTTCGCGGCGAGAAACCGGTGCTTGGGTATTCCAAGCAGAGCGTTACTTTGACTTTTATAAGATTGAAGATTCACAAAAACTTACGATAGCATCCTTTTATCTCGATGGTGAGGCATTCGAGTTGTATCGAGGGTTGTTTCGGAACAAACAATTAATTGGATGGGACCATTTTGCTGAGAAGGCGAGGATTCGTTTTAAACTGAAGGGTCTCGAATCTGCTGAGGGTCGTCTCGCAAAGCTCAGGCAGGTGACCACAGTATCAAAATTACAGGGACGATTTGAAGCTATTGCCAACGAGACAGAGGATGTCTCAGAGGGTCTGATGGTAAGGCTCTTTATTTCTGGGCTTAGGGAAGACATAAAGAATTCGGTTCTTAGTCACGAGCCCAAAACATATGAGGACAAACTTAAGTGGGCCTATATCCATGAGTGCAGGATCCAGGCAGAAAAAGGTCCAGTTCGACCCGCTTTTACTAACAAAGGGAGCCTCTTTTGCCTAGCCCTAATCAAAATTTCTCATCCTCGTTCATTCCAACTACATCGACAACTCAAGCTCAATATCGACCACCACTCAAACGTCTTACTCATGCTGAGATCTAGAGACGACGAGAGTGCGGCTTATGCTACTATTGTGAGGAGAAATACATTACAGGCCACAAGTGTAAATCTCCACCTCAGCTTCTTCTTCTTACAGATGGGTCTGATGTTGATCCTTCATTGCTGGAGCCTTTTGTCTCTGACGATCTTTTGGCTGAGGAACTGCAAGTTTTGGAGGTCCAAGTGCAGTCTGCTATTTCATATCATGCTTTGGCTGGTGGAAATGCCTCTTCCACAATACAATTTCTTGGCCATGTGAATGGGTGTCCAGCCCAAGTTTTGCTGGACGAAGGGAACAATCATAATTTTGTTCAGGCGCGAGTGGCTAAGTTCTTGCAGCTTAAGGTAGATTCAACTCCCAACTTCTTTGTTATGGTAGGCAGTGGTCAACGCCTCCATTGTGAAGGCGTTGTAAGGCAAGTACCTCTCACGATTCAGGGGTGTAATCTAATACTTGATCTATATGTGATCCCTATGTATGGTGCTAACATAGTTCTTGGGGCTGCGTGGCTCTCTACTCTGGGAAGGGTGGTACAAGATTATGCTGAGCGTTTATTTGAGTTCACTTTACAAGGAAAAACTATCAGTTGGAAAGGGGACATTCCGAACACTGCATTGTCGGTCCAATTGCATAGACTTCATAGGTATGCCGCTACTAATGCAGTATCCTCATATTATTGCCTTCAATTAGTACAAGATGAGGTCTCAGCCGATGAACATACTAATCCAGACCTGGTTTCTATTCTAGAGGAATTTTTCGATGTTTTCCGGAAACCACAGGGGTTACCAACTTCTCGGTCACAAGACTATGCTATTCATTTAAACCCTGGGGCTGAACCAGTTAATGGTAAGCCTTACCACTATCCCTACTTCCAAAAACAGATCATGGAATAGTTAGTTGCAGACACGCTCAAGGATGGGGTTATCAGGCCTAGCACGAGTCCATTCTCCTCTCCGATGTTTTTAGTCCGAAAGAAGGATGGTACATGGAGATTTTGCGTGGATTATAGGGCCCTAAATGCCATTACTGTGAGGGATAGGTTTCTAATTCCTACCATTGATGAGTTATTCGACGAGTTACATGGTGCCCTTTATTTTTCGAAGCTTGACTTACTGTCCGGATGCCATCATATTAGGGTCCGAACTGAAGATATATCCAAAAAAACGTTTAGAACACACGATGGACATTATAAATTTTTAGTTATGCCATTTGGTTTGTCCAATGCTCCATCAACATTTCAGGTGAAAATGAATGAGATCTTCAGGCCTTATCTTCGAGGTTTCATGTTAGTTTTCTTCGGTGATATCTTGGTTTATAGTCCCACTTGGTCAAATCACCTTGTCCATTTACAATCAGTGTTACGGGTACTACGAAAATATCAGTTGGTGGCCAAGAAGAACAAATGCTTATTTGGTTAACCTTTAATAGAGTATCTAGGATAGGTGATATCGGCACATGGCATCAGTGTAGATTCAAGCAAAATTACAACTATCCAGCAATGGCCTCCGCCCAAAAATATTAAGGAAATGCACAACATTCTAGGGCTCACAGATTATTATTGTTGCTTCATTCATCATTATGCAACCATTGCAGGACCTCTTACTGATTTGCTGCGTAAAGATTCGTTTGTGTGAGGTTCTTCTTCCCAATATTCCTTTGATACATTAAGGGCTAAGCTTAGCACAACTCACGTTCTTGTATTGCCAAATTTTTCCCAAGAGTTTCAACTGGAAACTGATGCATCTAGGCGCAGTATAGGGGCTGTCTTATCTCAAAGAGAGCACCCAATAGCCTATTTTAGCCAGAAGTTGAGCACAAGAATGCAATGGACATACACCTATCATAGGGAAATGTTTTCCATTACTCAAGCTGTGAGTAAAAGGAGACAATACTTATTGGGGCGCAAGTTCACTATATACGTTGACCAGCAATCAATTAAAAACTTTACCAACCAAACCATACAAACTCCTGGACAACAAAAGTGGCTTAGTAAGTTAATAGGGTACGACTTTCAGATTATTTACCGCCCAGGAAAATTGAATCAAGTTGCTGATGCGCTCTCTCACCCTTCTGAAGTAGTCTTGCTGGCCATTTCTTCCAGAAGTTATGAGCTTGAGCAAGAGCTAAAGTCTCTCAATCAAACACATCCTGAGTTGCTTGCTATACAGAAGCAATTATAGAAACAACCTAACACTTGCTTGGGCTATGTGTTTCGTGATGGACTCTTTTTTTTCAAGGGATGATTGGTCATTTATTTTGAATCGCCACTTCATCAACATTTGCTACATGATTTTTCATGACACTGCTATTGGAGGACACGCTGGAGTAGCTCGTACGTATCATAGGGTGGCTTTCAATTTTTACTGGAAGCAAATAAGGCGCGGTGTCCATAGTTTTGTTGTGTCCTGTAAACATGCCAACAGATAAAGGATGTGCATCACCATACGGCGGGGTTATTACAACCATTGCCAATTCCTGATTTAGTATTTGAAGATATTGCAATGGATTTTATCACTTGCCAACCGAGCTCAAGGGGAAAGTCTACTATCATGACGGTGGTTGATCGATTAACAAAGTATGGTCACTTCATTCCTTTGCCTTCCACTTTTTCCACACAAATAGTTGCTGAAGCTTTTGTGGTGGGGATTATTCGTCTTCATGGACCTCCAAGGACCATAGTTACTGATCGTGATCCTCGGTTCTTGCATGCATTTTGGTAGGAGATCAATCGATTGCAGGGAACTTCTTTAGAAATAAGTACTGCTTACCATCCACAATCCGATGGGCAGTCTGAGGCCCTCAATAAATGCGTGGAACAATATCTTTGATGCTATGTTGTTGATTCTCCACATAAGTGGGTTTGGATGTTGCCTTGGGCAGAGTACTGGTAAAATACTTCTTATCAGACTTCTACTGGTACGTCTCCCTTTCAAGCTCTTTATGGAAGAGCACCTCCTAATATAACTCTTTACATCAGAGGTAGTAGTCCTAGTGAGTTGGTGGAAAATTATTTCGTGGACAGAGATAAAATTTTGGCATTACTAAAGCTCAATTTGATCAAGGAACAGACTCGTATGAAGAAGTTGGCTGACAAGCATCGTATTGAGATTGAGTTTGCCGTGAGGAATTGGGTGTTTGTCAAGCTCAAGCCCTATCGTCAGAACACTGTGCATCTGCAACAACACCCAAAGTTGGGCACGCATTACTTTGGGCCTTTTCAAGTCCTTAAACGCATTGGCCAAGTAGCTTACAAGTTAGACTTACCCGAAGCAGCTCTCATCCATCATGTTTTCCATATTTCAGTCTTAAAGCATTGCATTGGGGAACCAGCTTAATAGATTACCCTATTATGACTGTCGGATTCGCTGAGCCTGGGATTGAGCCATCCCAGAACCTTGAGGACAAGGTTCTTTCACAGGATGAAGGTATTGTTATGAATGACAATAGTGACATAAAGGACAACAAGGATGACACGTTGGATAAGAATAATCCTACTCGACCTAGAAAGAGTACTCGTGTGAAAATTCCATCTAGAAGATTAATTGATTTTGTAGTGGAGCCAGGCTAACAGAATGGGCTGAGGGAGTGCGTGTTATGCAACGTCTGGAGCATAAGGATTCTGTTGCAAATCACCATTGCCGGGCATAACAGTTTTAGGCTAGTGTTGCATTGTATTTTTGCTTCTCATCTCTTCCTCTGCTTTTCTCCTCTCATCTCCTTTCTACTATCTTTTAGTATTTTACCAACAAATAAAAGATTCTCACCATCTTTCTGTAGGACTACTTCAGCCTCTTCCCATTCCCTTTATGGTATTTGAGGATATAACAATGGATTTTATCACATACTTGCCTCGTTCGAGGGGTAGGTCGACTATCATGACTGTTGTGGATCAACTGTCAAAGTATGGACACTTCATCGCCTCACCATCTTCCTTCACTACACAATCAGCTCGTAGGGATGGCAAATGGGCAGGGCAGGGCATGGCAGGGCAGGGCAGGGCAGGGCAGGGCAGGGCAGGGCAAAGTTTTAATGGGGCAGTGCAGGGCGGGGCGGGTCAAAACATATTTTCTAAAAATAGTTAATGGGGCAGGGCAGGGATAGGGCAATGAGAAGTGTATTAGAGGACAACAACCGGGTATAATACATGCAAATTATGCATATATAAATATAACCTCTTAATAAGATGAACTTAATTAATAAAGCGGAATGCATTTATATGATTCCTTAGGAAGTTGCAGTTACATTACATGTCTAGGCAGACATGAGACATGGCTGCAGACCTGATGTTCGACCAAATGCCTTACTGCCTCTCCAAGGTGTTTGTTTTGCTCAACAACCCAATCACAGCAAAACTGAAAAGATTAACACTTTTCACCATGGGATTGCCATTAAAACTACCCCAAGGAACTACAAATTACACTACACCCATTCGCAATTGAATTATATTTAACTATAACAACGAGCTTCATGCTAGTCATATGCAACACAGAAATAGCACAAAAATAGCATACAAGAAAGATGAAAAACTTTATTCAGAACATGTGCTTACCCATACTAATTAATGCGACAACAAGCACTGACCCGAAGAAAAACTCCAAATAATGAACCAAACTGTAAAATAAACATACCTTTGTCAATCTTTAACTATTTAATGAGTTAACACATAAGTTCTCAATCCATATAATTGTCATACAATATTGATAAAAATTATATTTTATTCAATCAATGTGCATAAACAACTAAATAATATTTTAAATATTTTAATAGAAAGTTGAAAAGGTAAAAGAATTTAAAAGCATACTACAAAATAAAAAGTAACAAGAAAACAATAAAAGAGTCTAAACGGGGTAGGGCGGGGCAGGGCTTAATAGGACGGGGCGGGGCAGGGAAGGGCAAAATTTTGAGAAAAGGCTAAATGGGGCAGAGCAGGGCGGGTCAAAATTTTAGCGGGTCAAGGCTTGCCCTGCCCCCTCCCTACCATGCCCTGTCCTATTTGCCATCCCCAATCAGCTGCAAAGGACTTTGTAGGGGGATCATTCGACTCCACTGTCGGGAAGGTCGATTGTGACTGACCGCGACCCTCCTTTCTTGCATAGTAAGAACATGGGAATTAGAACCATTCATATGAGTGCTTTTGTCTCTTCGAGACAATAATATTTGCAAGGCACCACCTTAGCTATCAGCACCGCGTATCATCCCCGGATAGATGGCCAATTAGAGGCCTTGAACAAATGCGTAGAGCAATATCTTTGTTGTTTTGTGGCTGATTCTCCTAGTAGATGGGTTGCAATGTTACCGTGGGTAGAGTGTACAACACCTCCTATCATATCTCTGGAGGGATGACCCCGTTTCGAGTTTTATATGGGTGATATCCTCCTACTGTGGCACGATATATCTTAGGCAACATCCTAGTGAAGTGGTTGAAACTTATTTGGTGGACAGAGATGAGGTTTTGGATCTTCTTAAGGCTAATCTCGTCCGTGTGCAGAATCGCATGAAGAGTCGAAGAGAGTTAACTTTTCAGGTGGGTGATTGGGTTTATGTCAAACTCAAACCTTATCGTCAGAATCGTATACGCTTTCAACAACATCCAAAACTCGGTAGGCACTACTTTGGCCCATTTAAAATTCTTAAATGCATTGGAGAGGTTGCTTACAAGTTGGAGTTACCAAAGCTGCTCGTATTCATCCGGTCTGTTTGACTCAAAAGTTAAGAATATACTTTGTAAGCTAGAAAACAATAAAAAAAAATATGAAAGGGTAAATCGTAATCAAATATAATAGACCCAGAGATGTAAGAATGATGTTATCGTTATAGATCTGATATTGTAAGATGATATTATGAACTCAAGAGAAGATGTTCGTCGGAGATAGAGATAGAGAGAGAGTAGGAGAAAATGAGAGAGTTGTATTATTCAAGAATAACACTGATCCCCTATTACAGCAAGAAGTACCCCTTTATATAGGGAAAGGACTTCCTTGGAATAATAATAAAAAAATACAAAAAGTGGTCGACGTCCTCCTAGCGAGGACGCCGAGCTCTGACTGTCGTTGCCTTCGTCCTTGCGTCCGAGCCGTACCATTCGATGTAGATACGTATACTTACTGGGCGTACCCTTCGACGTAGAGACGTATAGGGCCAAATTTGACCCCATACAATTAGTCCCTCCGCTCGTTGGAGGTGTATCCAGCGGACGTCTTCAATGGGCGAAAATATAAACCTCGTCTTTAGAAAATTTTGACCTTAGTATGGGGGTGATAACGTGTGTGAGGGGATATATACGGCATTGTTAAGCCGTCGACGCATGGCCCCCTTTTTGAAATGGCGTCATTGCCCACATGCATCATAATTATACTTGCTCCCGAGGCGGTTTAGGGGCTGGTGTGATGTTTTGGTTTCCCGCGCCTGTTTTGAATCATGCCACTTTGATTTCCGTGCATCCTAACCCTATAAATAGGGGGAAGGTTCAATCTGTTTTATCTTTCGAACCTTTGAACTTTTTCTGCTTCCTATTTCATATTTTTCTCTAGTAACTGCTATCTCATATGAGGCCCTTCCATTTCTTTTGAAACCACATTTCTTATCATTAGAGCTTTGCTTCTCATAGAAAATATCATGACAAAACGTGGACAGAGTAGTAAAAAGGCCAAGGGTAATACCCCATCTAGTGTTCCACCATCTTCCGGTGGTGAAGGGGAAAAGGCAGAGAAGGTCCTTGTTCCTCTTAGTATAGACAACATCCTTCCGAAGGAGATACATGTTTGTAGGGATTTTCCAACGAAGAGCTCAACCCTTCCCTGGGAGCACAACGAGTTATTACAGTCCAACTTGGATGAACTTCGAGAGACGTACCATATTCCGGACCACGTGTAGATGGTGCCAGCCGGGACAAACTATGCCAATGTGCATCGGCCTGGGTACTGCACATTCTATGAGTACCCATTCTTGATCGGCTACAGTCTCCCAATTTACCCTCTGATGGAGGAGCTTTGTCGTTTTTACAATGTGTGCCCGGCTCAGCTCACTCCCTACACTTTGAAGGTGTGCCGTATTATGACCAACTATGCAGCCAGCGCTGAGTGCAGCGTCTCGGTCCACCACCTCTTACAGTTATTCAGCCCAGGTTACCTGAGAGGTACCATGCTGCAGCTAAAAAGTCATGGCACAAGGGGCTTAGTTTTTAAAGTCGACGACAAGACTAACCGTCGCTTTTGGAGTAAATTCTTCTACATTAGGATGGAGCACCTGGTGTCGAATCCCGAAGGGTTCCCGGAAAGGTGGAATCTAGAACGTAAGCATTTTTACTTGCAGAATTTTCAGGACTGTTTGCGATTTTAACCGTACGGCCATTGTGATTTGTTTTGCTTACCCCCCTTTTTGCAGCGAGTGCTTCTCCACCTCGGTTCATTGAAAATATTAGGTCGTGGGTGGAGGGAGTGATTCCGTATGCAGAGGAATACCGCACTTGGGCTGCATTTCTTGAACGATACGGCCCATCAGGTAGCTCTTTGATTTTGGTTTGGGGGTTTACTTAGGTTTCGTTATCTGACTTATTCGTGTTGGCAGGTCGGAGCGCCCCCAGGAAGAAGAAGAAGAGCATCGTTACCTCGCCTGGGGAGAGGACTGACTCTGAAGACGAATACATACCTTGTGGCTCGCCCAGTGACCACGTTCCGGAGGTTCCTCAACCTGAGGTTGCACCCGTGGCTGCTTCCGCAAGTGAAGCAACTCCTTCACCTCCATACCCACGGCCTGTGGAGGAGACTTCTAAGGGCGAGAAGCTGCCGAAAAGGAAAAGACGCCGGTTGATGACTGGCAAAGGCATAGTCACAGAAGATGAGGGGCGAGTGAGCCCTATTAGAAGTCAAGGCCAGTTTTTATGGCCGATGCCATCCGTTCTGGGAGGTCGGCTTCCCAAGGAAGGATAGTTCCTGATGCCACTCCAGCATATGTTCTGGAGGGTGGCTCATCGGCTACTGCCGAAGAAGCAGATGATGGTGAGAGGGTGGACCCTGAGGTCGCCCCCGCAGATGCAGATGCACTAACGAGAGGTCCAGCCTGCATGGGGCTGACGCCGGGTAGATCCAACCGCCGAATCCTGATCCTAGGCGGGTATAACCTGTTGCAACACAGCGAGCAGGCCGCAACAGATATGGCCCTGCTGTGTACGGCCACTGAGTGCGAGATGTTAAAAGGTGTTAGCGACGGGGATTTATCTCGGAGGGTTGCTAGCGCGGCCCTGCAGGTACATTTTGATTTTCTTCATGTATTGTAAAGTGAACTTTGGTGCATACTGACTTGCCTTTTCTCTTTTTCCTCTCTTTTAGACTCTCATTTTAGAGATAGAGAGGGGTCGGCAAGAACAAAGGAAGACCGCCAGCTTTAACAAGGTGGTAAAGAAGTATCGGCGATGCCGAGTCAAGCATCAAGAGCTGGCGGACCTACTCAAACAGGACCCGTAATTTTGGGTTTTTCGTGAGGGCTTAGAGCAGTCGGAGGCCCAGCTGAAGCGAAGGGTAGTTGAGCTGGAGCAATTTTATGACTAGCTAATGGCCGCTTTGGCTCAAAATATTGAACTGGAGACTCTCCTCCTGTCAAAGGAAGATGAAGTAGAGGTTGGTTTGTAGGGTAGCGGCGAAAACCGCTGATTTGCGAGCCAAGGTCGCTGCCCTGACTGCCGAGCTTAATGCCAAGGCGGTTGAAGTTGAGGCACTTAAGCAGACAGTTGTGTCCAGGACCTATGAGGGTGTGCATGGCGAGGCACGGGAGATGTGGGTGTACGCCGAAGCTAAGCTTGTCGTGTTTGAGAAATTCTTATCTGCGGGCCGAGCTACTGAGGCGGAGGTTCAGGATCAGCGGCGTATAGCTCAGGTCGCCCATGAATCTTGCGGGTATAGTTCCGATTCCCCAGACCGGGCGGGCTATGCTTCCGAAGACGTTAACCGTATAGGCTCCAGATCCTGGATCTCAGCAACTTATAAAGCTGGGGGCGGCGAACGGAACGACGGACCGGCGGGGGTGGTTAATAGGATGGCGGAGCGCCTTAGGGTTTGTACTTAACTTTGTTTTGTTGTTTTTGGAGATGTAAATGGGTCCTGTTGTACATGCATTGTTTTTTATGATAATGGAAGTTATACTTTTGCTATTACTCTTTTTTTTTTCATCTTTTTATTTTTGGTATCTCGTCTTCGTAGAGTTGATGCTTGCTTGTTTCTAAGGTTCTTTATGTGCTTCCCGAACGTTGCTTGTGTTATCTGCCGATAGGAAGCGACTCTAATTAATAGTGGCATTGCTTTGTCTGCTACTTACGTGCCTTGTGCCGTAATCGAATAGGGTTGGCGACCGTTGATGACGGCGGCCTTAGCCGTACTATTGTCGATTGATTTATCCATATATGTAACTTTGAATGTCGTCGAGTTGCTCGTTTGTCGTAGTCGAACTGGATCGACTTATTGACGACGATGGCTTTAGCCTTTTGTACGTTTGGGGGCAGCCTTGGCCGTATACATAACATCGACTGTCGTCGAGATGCTTCGTTTGTCGTAGTCGAGCTGGGTCGACTTATTGACGACGGTGGCCTTAGCCATTTACACGTTAGAGGTGGCATTGGCCATGTACGTGACTTCGACTGTCGTCGAGTTACTTTGTTTTTCATAGTCGAGCTGGGTCGACTTATTAACGACGGTGGCCTTAGACATTTACACGTTGGAGATGGACTTGGCCATGTACGTGACTTCGATTGTCGTCGAGTTACATTGTTTTTCATAGTCGAGCTGGGTCGACTTATTGACGACGGTGGCCTTAGCCATTTACACGTTGGAGATGGCCTTGGCTATGTATGTGACTTCGACTATCGTCGAGTTACTTTGTTTTTCGTAGTCGAGCTGGGTCGACTTATTGATGACGGTGGCCTTAGCCATTTACACGTTGGAGGTGGCCTTGGCTGTTCATACATTGGAGATGGCCGTAGCCGTTCATATATTGGAGATGGCTGTAGCCGTTCATACATTGGAGATGGCCGTAGCCGTTCATACATTGGAGATGGCCGTAGCCATTCATATATTGGAGATGGCCGTAACCGTTCATACATTGGAGATGGCCGTAGCCGTTCATACATTGGAGATGGCCGTAGCCATTCATACATTGGAGATGGCTGTATCCGTTCATACATTGGAGATCATACTAGTCTAGTCCCTTTGTCATGCCAGTCAGAAGGGTGTATGGAGTGGCTGGTGTGATAAACTTGTTTTGTAAGTATTCCCAGGTGTCCCCTCTGCAGCCTCGTTAAAAACCTCCCCGAGAAAACCTAATTGGGACAAAACTCGGGTAAGGGAAAAAGAGTGCGACTCGGGGGGCGCCTTTCAAAAATGAAAATACTTGAGGTGGGCGACGTTCCACTTGTTTTGGAGCATTTTTCCTTCCATTGTCTCTAATTGAAATGCCCCTTTATTTGCTGCTACTGTGATTTTGTATGGTCCGTCCCAGTTGGTGCCCAACTTTCCTTCGCTAGGTCTTTTGACACCAATGTTTTGGCTTTGAGGATGTAGTCACCCACTTTGAGTGGTCGTATTTTGGCCCTCTTGTTGTAGTACCTTTCGACTTGTTGTTTCTGGGCCACCATTCTTATGTGGGCCATTTCTCTTCTTTCCTCGGCCTCATCGAGGTCTTGAAGTCTGTTCATGTCATTCTCTGCTCCGCTTGTATGCGAGTACCTCAAGCTTGTTTCACTGACTTCGACCGGTATGACCGCATCGATTCCGTAGACCAGTGAGTATGGTGTTTCTCATATGGAGGATTTGGGCATGGTCCGGTGTGCCCATAGCACTTCCGGTAGTAGCTCAGCCATAGCCCTTTTATGTCCTCGAGCTTCTTCTTCAGTACGTTTAGTATTATTTTGTTGGACGACTCTGCTTGGCCGTTGGTGGAGGGGTGGTATGGCGTTGAGAGTATTCGCTTGATATGCCATTTGTCGAAGAACTTTGTTGTCTTCTGGCCGATGAGCTGTCGCCCGTTGTCACAGGTGATTTCTTTGGGGATGCCGAAGCGGCAAATGATATTTTTCCATATGAAAGCGATGATTTCCTGTTGGCATATTTGGGCGTATACACCTGCTTCCACCCACTTGGAAAAATAGTTAGTTAAAACTAATAGAAATTGTACCTTCCCTCGTCCTGCTGGTAGCGGACCGACTATGTCCATTCCCCATTTGATGAAAGTCCATGGGAAAGTGACTGAGTGAAGAGGCTCTCCTAGTTGGTGCATCATGGGGGCGTTCTTTTGGCAGTGTTTGCATCGACGGACGTACTCTGCCGCGTCTTTTTCATAGCTAGCCAATAGTAGCCGGCCCGTATTAAGCAGCGCACGAGGGCGCAATTGCCTGTGTGGGCCCCGTAGTGACCTTCGTGTACTTCTTCGAGTACCGGCATCTTTTGGTGCGGCCCTAGGCACTTGGCCAGGGGTCCGTCAAAAGTCCTTTTGTAGAGCTCGTGGTTTATTAGGTAGTACCGGGCGGCATGTACGTGGAGCTTCTTGGCTTCTTTTTTATTAGGTGGGAGTGTTCCATCCTGCAAATAGGACACAAACTGGTTGCGCTAGTCCCAAGTCAAATTTAAGGAGAGTACCTCGGTATGATCAATGGCTGAATGAAGGAGGGTGATCATGTTTTTTTTGTCGAAGTTTTTAGTGGTTGCGGCCAATTTTGCTAGGTCGTCGGCCTCAGCGTTCCACGCCCTCGGAACCTGTTCGAAGCGGCACTCATCGAGCGACTGGTACTTTTGCAATCTTTGCTCCTTGATGTGGAAAGTCCCAATGACTTGGTTCACCACGAGTTATGAGTCGCAGTGGAGAATGAGTCGTCGAGCTCCATACTCGATGGCTAGTTTTATACCTGCAATAGCAGCCTTGTACTCGGCCTCGTTTTTAGTTATCTCGGGGCATCGTATGGACTGGAAAATTATTTCGCCTGTGAGGACCTCGAGAATGAGTCCCAGTCATGATCCCGAGGTATTAGCGGCATCGTCAGTGTAAATAACCCATAGGTCGGTGTTGGAGGGGGCACGATGTGCCTCTTGTTCCGCCTCTGGTAGTATCTCTGCGCTGAAGTTGGCTACGAAGTTGGCGAGTACTTGCGACTTGATGGCGATTCTCGGAAGATATGAGATATCGTGCTTGCTGAGCTCTATGGCCCATCTGGCGAGCCTGCCTAATAACTCAGGCTTATGTAGGACGCTTCTTAAGGGAAAGGTTGTCACTACTTTTATGGGGTGGCATTGAAAATAGGGTCAAAGCTTCCGTGAAGCTACGACCAACGTCAGAGCTAATTTTTTAAGGTGTGGATACCGCGTTTCGGCGTCCACTAAGGTTTTGCTAATATAGTAAATAGGGGATTGCATACTTTTGGTCTCACGAACCAATATTGCGCTGACGGCGACTTCAGATACGGCCAAATACACCAGTAGGGGCTCGCCCGGATTTGCTTTGCCAGCAGTGGTGGCGAAGACAGGTATGATTTCAGTTTTCTCAAGGCTTCGACACATTCCTCATTCCATTTTAACCCATTGTCCTTTCTTAGTAAGCTAAAAAATTTGTGGCATCTGTCGGAGGATCGCGAGATGAATCTAGATAGGGCGGCTATTTGCCCCGTTAGCTTTTGCACCTGTTTCTTATTGTTCATCATTTCAGGTATTGTGTCTATCGCCTTGATATGATCTGGGTTGACCTCAATACCTTGTTGTGATACGAGAAATCCTAAGAATTTCCCTGAGGCTACACCGAAGGTGCATTTCTCGGGGTTCAGTTTCATCCCGTACCTCCTTAATATCCTGAAGGCTTCCTTCAGGTGCTTGATGTGATCCTCTTTTCTTGTCGACTTCACCAGCATATCGTCGATATAGACTTCCATAGTCTTACTGAGCTGCTCTTTGAAAATCTTGAAGACCAGTCTCTGGTACGTAGCCCCCGCATTTTTGGGCCCAAAGGGCATTACTTTGTAGCAGAGTCCCTTGATGGGTGATGAAAGTCATCTTCTCCTGATCCTCTTCGGCCATCATGATTTGATTGTAGCCGGAGTAGGCAACTAGGAAGCTCAACAACTCATGTTCTGCGGTGGCGTCGATCAATTGGTCGATGTGAGGTAGTAGGAATGAATCCTTCGGGATGCTTTGTTCAGATCGGTGAAATCTACGCACATTCTCCATTTCCCGTTTTTCTTTTTGACCATGACGACGTTGGAGACCTATTGGGGTACTTTGATTCCCTGATGGAGCCGTTAGCAAGTAGTTTGTCTACTTCCTCGCTGACCGCTTCATTGATTGCGACATTGAATTTCCTTCTTATTTGCCACATGGGCGGATGTAATGGATCGACGTTCAGCTTATGGGTGGCGGTGTCTCGCGGAATCTCCGACATATCTGAGTAGGAGAAAGCAAATAGATCTGCATGGTTAGTTAGGAATTCATGATACTTACTTGGGTTGGCGAGTCCGTGGCTGATGTAGGCTTTCTTTGCTGGGTCGGTGTCATCCAATTGGACTGGGTTGAGATCTTCGACCGTTGCTTTACCGGCTTCTACGATGTCAGGATCTCTAATGGCATCCGTTGTCGGGTCGACTTTAGTCCCTGACACGGCTAATTGCTATGCCTCCGCTGTCGCCTCCTTCAGTTGTTGGGTGTGGGCGCAATCTTGAGCTATTTTGTAGCATTCCTGGGCGGTGCGTGGTTCTCCCCTAATGCTGAATACTCCCCATGGGGTAGGGAACTTGATCACTTGATAAAGGCTTGAAGGAACTGATCGCATGGCGTGTATCCACGTGCGTCCTATGATGACGTTGTACGTTTCTTGGTTCATCACGTGGAAAGTTGTTTCCAGCGTGACTCCTCCCGCTAAGACGGGCAGTTTTATTTCTCTGTATGTCCGTTCCACTGCATTGTTGAAACCAGTTAGTGTTATGCAGCGTGGTATTACCCTATCCTCGAGTCCCATTTGTGCAAGGACCCTTGGGTGGATAATACAGGCGCCACTTCTGTCGTCGATCATGACTCTTTTAACATCCGTGTCAGCGATATGCAAAGTAATAACTAAAGCATCATAGTGAGCGAAAGACAAACTGTCGGCATCAGACTTATCGAAGGTGATACTGTCTTCGAAGTCGTCATACCATTCATGGGCGATGGTCCGCTTCAGTCTGTGTGTGTTGGCGAATTTGACGTGATTGATCACTGAGTCGTCGCCGCCTCCGACGATCATATTTATCATTCGCGTTGGGAAAGGCGGCTTTAGCGGCCTGCGGGGTTGTTCCCGTCTGCGTGCAAAATTGATTTTCCCTTTGTCGCTGAGTAATTCCCTCAAGTATCCCTGGTCCAGCATTTTGACCACTTCTTGCCGTAGGCCTATGCAATCTTCGGTCTTGTGTCCCCGTTCCTGATGGAACTCACACAGGATGCTTGATTTCCTTGTGGCAGGGTCCGATTTCATCTTCTGCGGCCACTGCACCTTGGTGCCTAGCTTCTCCAGTGCGTATACTATTTCTGAAGAGGACACGCAAAAGTTATGTACGGATAACAAGGTAGGCGTACCTCTTTCATTTCGGAGTGGGGCGACGTGTCGCTGTAATGTGTCCGTATGTCTAGGTGGCGGATGGGAGGATCTGATGTATGGCTGATGTCGGTCTCTGTTGGGGCGTGGGAGTTGTTCTCGTCGTCCTTCGTTGTGTCGATCTCTCCTTGTTTCTGAGTGTATCGCCGTTAGACGTTGAGTTGGCCCACTGAGATCATCCTCGTCCGCTCGTACCTCGGCACAATAGGCATTGTGGATTTCCTCCCATGTGGTAGGGGGATATTTCATGAGACGACTCAGCAGCTTCTTGGTCGCCCTCGAACCGTCCCTGCTTAGCCCGTTCTGGAAAGCGGCGACCGCCATACCTTCCGATACATTTGGCAGACTCATCCTTACCCTGTTAAACTTGGCTAGGAAGTCCCTGAGCCCTTCTCCTGTGGTTTGTCTGACGGTGAAGATGTCGTTGATCCTTGCTTCCGCTTTCTTCGCACCTGCATGGGCGGTGACGAACGTATCTGCCATTTCCTCGAATGTTGATATTGCCTTAGCTGGTAACTGAGAGTACCATGTCAAGGCCCCTCCTGTCAATGTCTTGCCAAACTTCTTCAGCAGCACCGACGGTACCTATTCTTTTGGTAGGTCGTTGCCCTTCACAGCAGTGACATAGTGGATTAGATGGTCCTCAGGATCGGTGGATCCGTCATACACCCTCAAGTAGGGAGAATCCTGAAGGTCTTCGGGATAGTGTAAGGGGCAGCTTCTTCAGTGTATGGTTGCTCTACGAACCTTCCCACGTCACGTTTTGGTAGCAACTTGGGAGCTCCGGGGATCTTGTCGACCCTCTTCTGGTGTTCCTTCATTTGGTCGCGGAGTGCCTTGTTTTTATTTTCCATTTCTTCCATGTTCTTTAGGATAGCTGTTAGCGTACCATCACCGATCTGTGCCTCGATGGGCTGGTTATTTACTTGTGTAACCTTAGGTTCTCCCATTGTCAGTACACGCCTGATGTTTCCTTGTGGTGATCACTCAACCAAGCCACTCAGGGTGCTTGTTAGCCACTCTTCCAGTAGCTTTTTAACCACCAAGGGTTATTCTTTAGCACCAGACGTGGAAGCTCCCTTTTCGTGCAAGAAGATCTTCAGATGGGGAAGATGAGATCTCTGCACCTGGTGTGATGCTGGGGGTTGCATTTGTGATGACATCGTCACTGGCCTCGTTGAGAGGACCAAGAAGATTGGCTGTGATACCCACTATAGCTTTCGATCTATTGTTGTTTTCGGCCATCTGTTGTTTTCGTGTGGTGTATGGAAAGGTAGTTGGTTAATCTCTAGGTGGATACTATGATTTTGATTCTCGAAATCCCCACAGACGGCGCCAAATTATTTGACTCAAAAGTTAAGAATATACTTTGTAAGCTAGAAAACAATCAAAAAAAATATGAAAGGGTAAATCGTAATCAAATATAATAGACCCATAGATGTAAGAATGATGTTATCGTTATAGATCTGATATTGTAAGATGATATTATGAACTCAAGAGAAGATGTTCGTCGGAGATAGAGATAGAGAGAGAGTAGGAGAAAATGAGAGAGTTGTATTATTCAAGAATAACACCGATCCCCTATTAAAACGGGAAGATCCCATTTATATAGGGAAAGGACTTCCTTGGAATAATAATAAAAAAATACAAAAAGTGGTCGACGTCCTCCTAGCATGGACGCCGAGCTCTGACTGTCGTTGCTTTCGTCCTTGCGTCCGAGCCGTACCCTTCGGTGTAGATACGTATACTTACTGGGCGTACCCTTCGACGTAAAAACGTATATGGCCAAATTTGACCCCATACACTGTCTTCCACATTTCAACGCTCAAACGTTATGTTGGAGAATCTGATGAACAGATCACTCCTCTACATCTTACAGATATGACTGATCCCTTTCCCTGATTCTTCTCTGAACCTTGAGGATAAGGTTCCCTTGCATGGCGGGAGTATTGTTGGGACTCATCAGAATGACATGGAGGACACCTCATATGCCACCTTGGACTCGCATAATCAACAAGAGATTAAAGTTGTGAGAAGAAGTTAGAACGTGAGAGTCCCTTCCAAAAGACTAACTGATTTCGTGATAAGGACTGGCGGATAAAAACATCATAGGTGTGCAGGGTGTGAAGGATACCAGATGTTATAAATAACTAATAGTGAATGTATTTAAGTAGACTATTCTATTGCTTTGTGTCTCTGTTTCTCATCTCTATTGTTCAGTAATTCTCTTCTCATGCCCTGCTCTATTCTCTATCATTTTCCTTCTATTGTGCCGCAGCAAATTGATTGTCGTAATTTCGTTCAATTGTGATAATACAATTAATTAGTTATTGAGACAATTATGTTGTTTCATTCAAACTCCAGAAATGCAATATACACAAAGTGAGACAATTATATTAAAAAAAAATACAATCCAAACGCCACCTTTTAAAAAAACTTCAAAGTGAATTAGAATGCGAGGAAAAGATTTGTGGTGACTGCAATGATTAATTAGCTGTAACCAATAACCAACAATGGTAAGTAGAACTATGTAGAAGTCTATGTTGAAATTTAATAATATGTTGGGATATAATTATCAAAAGCCAGACGTGTATGCTTCCCATTGGTTTGGACTTTGGACATTTCCACGTTGCTTCTTTGGTACCTTAAAAATATTCTAGAAATTACACATTCAGACTCAGATATCACTAACCAATAAAATATCATCGGAGTCAAATTTGGATCCTTTCTAGGAAATTCAACTGTTCAATTGTACTGCTACTGGTCAACTACTGCCCATTGTTGAAGTCTAAGCTATAGTTAGTGTAATTTTTTGCCTTACCTAGGAAATGCATGAATGTTTTTCTATGTAAAATCAGGAGTGCACTTTAAAAAAAAGCATTTTTGCAAGCTTATTAAGAATACACTTTCCAAGCTAAAGTTAGATGTCACTTCTATTTTTCCCTCAAGTGTTTGTCAACAACTAAAATTAGAGTTAGGCCTCTTGCATTAAAAGCCACGACTACACATATGAGGGTAGGTGAACTGAATACCGAAAGGTGCATGTAAACACGAACCATTATATGTCAACAATCTATCGGATTTATATAGAAGCATAAATAAGCATTTCTAAATTTACAGCGACGAGACTAGAAATTTTATGCAAGGGTATTCAAATTTAAAAGAAGTGAATTTTTTTTCGATAAAGAGTGTTCGATATTTATTATATACCTCTAAAACGTAATATTTTACCAATATATACAGTGTAATTTTCGACGAAAGTTGTGTGTGGCTTCGCCACTGTAAATCTAGCGTTCGCGTACAATTCAGATCATGAATTTGTTGAGTACTCTACTTTACTGTAGAAAATATACTGTCAGACATTTCTATAACAAAGAGTTTCTCCAGACGTGCGTTTCACGTGTATATATCGAGTCATGTAATAAGTAATTCTGTAAAATAATATCAATGTTGTTAGAATAAAGCTTTAAAATAATAATTATACATGATGAATAAAATAGAAGTTTATCTGAAATGTTCAACTTTAATGTGGATCGTTATATCTGGTGACTTGTTTTGTCGAGGTAAAGATGCTTTTCGGTGTCATCTGAACCTATGAAAATAAAAATCAAAGTTTAATAAGATACGTGTAATTTAATTGTCAAGACCCGGATTTCCCACCCTCGGAAGTCGTGATGGCGCCTGCTCGTAAAAGCTAGGCAAGCCAAATTTAGTTACTTTTCCTTTAATAAACAAGCCTTTTAACAAATCCTTTGACAATAATATTTAAACAATGAAAAGTCAACAATAATAATAAGCGGAAATCTTCAATTTAAATAGCTAAACAAGATACTAAATTCCAACATAATACCAAAGAAATGAAGTCACCTACTCACGAACATCTAAGAAATACTAAATACAAGGTATGAAAGAAACATAAATCTGTTTGTCTCGAATACAAGGAGGCAACAATCTAAAAGAGAGAATAAGAGAGGCACGCTGGGCCTGCGGACGCCTGCAAGGCTACCTCGGATCTCACGATACTGAAAACCTGCCCCCGTACTAATGCTGCTGCTGCTACTGCTCGAAACCTGGACCTGTGCAAAAATACACAGAGTATAGTATCAGCAAAACCGACCCCATGTGTTGGTAAGTGTCTAGCCTAACCCCGGCGAAGTAGTGACGAGGCTAGACTGGACCTCACATAAACCTGTGTGTATATATATATATATATATATATATATACGAGTACAATGGAAAATAGCAAGAACATAACAATTTGAACCGGGGAGGGGAGCATGCTTCAGGGGTAACAGTTAGAAATAAATATCAGAAATAATGGTAAGTACAACTATAGTTTAACTTCTAACAATAATGAATAGATAAGGCAACTTTCATACTCAACTCATCTCGTTGCAGGCGTGCAACTCGCTCCCATTTCAATATCACTCGTGGTAGGCGTACCACTCGCTCCCATTTCACTATATCACATGTGGCAGGCATACCACTCGATCCCATCTGAATATATCATATGTGGTAGGCGTACCACTCGATCCCATGTCAATATATCATGTGTGGTAGGTGTACCACTCGATCCCATCTCAATATATCATGTGTGGTAGGCGTACCACTCGATCCCATCTCAATATATATCGTATGTGGTAGGCGTACCACTCGAACCCATTTCAATATATCATGTGTGGTAGGCATACCATTCGATCCCATCTCAATATATCATATGTGGTAGGCATACCACTCGATCCCATTCCATTACAACATAATACCACAGAGAAACACCAACGAGGGAAAATAACCGATTTTGAGTATGCCTGAGATTTCCATAAGACCTTCTCCCTCTTGGAAAGAGGCTAATCAAAAGGGGGACGGCAAGGGATCAAATCAATATAATAAGCTTCTCGGCAAGGGATCAAGACAATATAATAAGCTTCCCGGCAAGTGAGATCCAGCTATAACCAAACTTATTCAATTTCCACTTAACACAATTAATACCAATGCTCAGTCATAATAATTACTTGCTCAGTTTTAAGGGCCTTCAACCAAGTTCTCATAAGCATCATTTAAGAATACAACAATTTAGCAATTTAAGACTCACGGTCATGCTAGACACCAATGTATAGATACTCGTCACCATGCCTATACATCGTACTCGATCAATTAGAAAATAGAAAACAAGACTCAACTCCTATTCCCTCAAGCTAGGATTAAACCAAACACTTACCTCAACTTCCACGGCCAAATCAATCCACAACAACCGCTTTCCCTCTCGAATTCTGCTCCAACTCAATCAAATCTATACAATAACGACTTCATGATATCAATATATGCTAAACAAATCAAACCCAATGCCTAATTATAGATTTCCAAGCTTTCTTCCCAAAATTTTCAAAATCGACCCCGGGCCCGCTTGGTCGAAACACGAGGTTCGGGCCAAAAATAAATTCCCCATTCACCCACGAGCCTGAATATATAATTTGTTTTCAACTTCGATCCCAAAACGAGGTCTAAATCAAGAAAATATAGGAAATCCTAACTTTACCCTTTTTCCCCAATTTCTACCCTAAATTACATGTTTTAGGTTCAGGATTTCAATAGATGATGATGGAAATTAGGGATGTTCTAACCGAACCGGAAAACCGCACCAAACCGAAAAACCAAATCAAACCGATTAAAAAACCCGACTAGGTTTGGTTTGACTTGGTTTGGTATTGAGTAAAAAAAACCGAACCAAACCGTCATATAAATATATAAATTTTATTTATATTTTTAAGACTTTGTAGTGAATTTTCTTTAGAAAATGTAGAAATATTTGGGATCCTCTCATGTGTTAACCTTGAAAGTGTAAATTAACAAAATATTATTGTTAGACGACTAAGAAAATAACTATCATGTGTTACTAAAAAAATTCTCCCATAAAAATATATTAATAGATCATATATTTGTCAATATTTTTTTCATATTTACTAAACATATATTCACTTATCAAAGACTTATCTATAATTTTAGCAAAGTAAGATTGAAATAATATTTATGTAACAAAAAAACCCGAAAACCCGAAAACCCGACAAAACCGAACCAATCCAAACCGATAATATTGGTTTGGTTCGGTTTTTATCAAAACCGAACCAACCCGGTCCATGTACACCCCTAATGGAAATGAAGAAAACGATTTAAACAATACTTACCCAAGAAGTTTTGGTGAAGAAGTGCACTAACAATCGCCTAGAAGTTTTTGAGAAGAAAGGGTTCGTGTATATTTTGAATGAAACCCGTCACTGTTCTGTTTTTAGACTTTTAAAATAACTAGGCAAAATTGTCCTTCGCGTTCGCGGGAGCAAGGTCGCGTTCGCAAAGGGTTGGCATCATAGACAATCATGTTCGCGATGAGAAGGACACGAACGTGAAGAGAAAGACTGGGGGGTCCAGGGGATTGGCCTACGAGAACGCGTTGTCCTGTACACGAACGCGATGAGGTAAGGCTGTGACCCATCGCAAATGCGGTCTAGCCATCGCGAATGCGGAGAAGGAAAGAGGGCTGGGCCCTCAGAGTTCAAAGACTCTATGCGAACGCGAAGAAGAACTCGCTTGAGGCTTCGAGAACGCAAACAAGGCGTCGCGAATGCGAAGAAAAAAAAGACCTGAGCACCTTATGCATATTTTCTGCAACTTTTCTAAGTTCAAAACAACCTCGGAACATCTCCGAAACACTCCCGAGCCCTCGGGGCTCCTAACCAAACACATACACTAACTCAACAACATCTTACGAACTTAATCGTGCGATCAAATCGCCAAAATAACATCACGAATGAGGAATCAAACCTCAAAATCACTAGTTTTTTTTCAAACTTCATAAACTTTCAAATTTAGAGTTTTAAGTCTGAAACACGTCAAATAACGTCCAATTTCAACCAAATTTCACAAAAACCTCTTAGAACACATATAAGACCTGCACCGTGCGCCGGAACCAAAATACAGGCCCGATACCATCACGTTCTAATCATTTTTCTTTTCCATTTTCCTTAACAATTTTAGAAAATCAATTTCTTTTAAAAATTCATTTCTCGGGCTCGGGACCTCGGATTTCGATTCCGGGCATACGCCCGAGTCCCATATTTTTCTACGGACCCTTCGGGACCGTCAAATCACGGGTCCGGGTCCATTTACCCAAAATGTTGACCAAAGTCAACTTTACTTATTTTTAATATCAAATTTTTAGCATTTTCACAAAATTTCACATATAAGCTTTCTGGCTACTCACCCAGATTGCGCATGCAAATCGAGGCAACTAAAAATAAGGTTTCTAAGGCCTCGAAAGTACGGAAAGAGAGAGAAAATAGGTGATGACCCTTTGGGTCGTCACATTCTCCACCTCTAAAACAATCGTTCGTCCTCGAACAGACAAAAGAAATAAGTACCTGAGTCGGGAAATAGATGAGGATAACGGCTCCACATATCAGACTCAGACTCCCAGGTCGATGCCTCGGAGGCTGACCTCTCCACTGAACAGGAACAGAGGGAAAACTCTTGGATCTCAACTGACGAACCTGCTACTGGCTCCTCCTCGTAGGACAAGTCTTTGTCCAACTGGACAGTATTGAAATCTAACAAGTGGGTTGGATCTCCATGATACCTCCGAAGCATGGATACATGAAAAACTGGATGCACGGTTGATAAGCTAGGCGGAAATGCAAGTCTATAAGCCACCTCTCCCACTCGATCAAGAATCTCAAACGGACCAATGAATCTAGGGCTAAGCTTGCCCTTCTTCCCAAATCTCATCACGCCTTTCATAGGCGACACTCGGAGCAAGACCCGCTCACCAATCATGAAAGTTACATCCCGAACCTTACGATCTGCATAACTCTTTTGCCGCGACTGAGCCGAACGAAGCCTGTCCTAAATGATCTTGACCTTGTCCAAGGCCTTCAGAACCAAATCCGTACCTATCCACCGCTCCTCTCCCGGCTCAAACCACCCAATCGGAGACCGACACCGCCTACCATATAAAGCCTCATAAGGAGCCATCTGGATGCTCGACTGGTAGCTGGATTTGTAGGCAAACTCCGCTAAAGGCAAGAACTAATTCCACGAGCCTCCAAAGTCAATAACACAAGCCCGGAGCATATCCTCCAAAATTTGAATAGTCCTCTCGGATTGACCGTCCGTTTGAGGATGAAACGCTGTGCTCAACTCAACCCGTGTGCCGAACTCTCGCTAAATTGCGCCCCAGAAGCGTGAGGTAAACTGCGTACCCGGGTCCGAAATGATAGATACTAGCACACCATGAAGGCGAACAATCTCCCGAATATAAATCTCAACTAATCTCTCGGATGAATAAGAGACTGCCACAGGAATGAAATGTGCCGACTTTGTCAGCCTATCAACAATAACCCATATTGCATCGAACTTCTTTCGAGTCAACGGAAGTCCGGTAACGAAGTCCATAGTGATCCTCTCCCACCTCCACTCGGAAAGCTCAATCCTCTGAAATAAACCACCAGGCCTCTGATGCTCGTACTTAACCTGCTGATAGTTCAAACAACGAGCCACATATGCAACAATATCCTTCTTCATCCTACGCCACTAATAATGCTGCCGCAAGTCCTGATACATCTTTGTGGCGCCTGGATGAATAGATCACCGGGAACTGTGGGCCTCCTTTAAGATCAACTCTCGAAGTCCATCCACATTGGGCACGCAAACTCGCCCCTGCAATCTCAAAACTCCATCCGCAGCGAAGGTAACTTGCTGGGCACCTCCACGTTGCACCGTGTCCCTGAGGATACACAAACGGGGATCATCAAACTGCCGATCACAGATACATTCCAATAATGAAGAACGAGCGACCGTGCAAGCCAACACACGACTGGGCTCAGAAACATCCAGTCTTACAAACTGATTGTCTAGGGCCTGAACATCCAAAGCAAGCGGCCTCTAACTGACTGGAATATAAGCAAGACTGCCCATCCTAGCTGACTTCCTACTCAAAGCATCGACCACCACATTGGCCTTCCCCAGATGGTATAAAATGGTGACATCATAATCTTTCAACAACTCCAACCACCTCTTCTTCCTCATATTCAACTCCTTCTGCTTGAACAAGTACTGAAAACTCTTGTGGTAAGTGAACACCTCACATGCCACACCATACAAATAGTGCCTCCAAATCTTCAAGGCGTGAAAAATAGCTGCCAACTCTAAATCATGCACTGGATAATTCTTCTCATGAGCCTTCAACTGCCTCGAAGCATAGGAAATAACCTTGCCATCCTGCATCAACACTACACCAAACCCAATACGGGAAGCGTCACAATAAACTGTATAAGGCCCTGAACCTGCGGGCAAAACCAATACCGGTGCAGTAGTCAGAGCTGTCTTGAGCTTCTAAAAGCTCGCCTCATACTCGTCCGACCATCTGAACTGGGCACCCTTTTGGGTCAATCTGGTCATCGGGGCTGCAATAGATGAAAATCCCTCCGCAAAATGTCGATAGTAGCCTGCCAACCCTAAGAAACTCCGAATCTCCGTTGTTGATGCTGGTCTAGGCCAGTTCTTGACTGCCTCAATCTTCTTCGGGTCTACCTGAATACCCTTTGCCGATACAACATGACCCAGAAATGCTACTGAACTCAGCCAGAACTCACACTTGGAGAAGTTGGGATATAACTGACTATCCCTCAAAGTCTGAAGAACCACTCTAAGGTGTTGCTCGTGCTCCTCCTGGTTGCGGGAGTACACCAAAATATCATCAATAAAGACTATCACGAACATGTCCAAATATGGCCTGAACACTCGGTTCATCAACTCCATAAATGTTGCTGGGGCATTGGTCAACCCAAACGACATGACCAGGAACTCATAATGCCCATATCAAGTTCGAAAAGCTGTCTTAGTGAACATCAGATGCCCTAATCCACAACTGATGGTAGCCAGATCTCAAGTCAATCTTGGAAAATACCCTGGCACCTTGACGCTGGTCGAACAAATCATCAATCCTCATCAGTGGATACTTATTCTTAATCGTTACCTTGTTCAACTACCGGTAATCTATGCACATCCTCATTGATCCATCCTTCTTCTTGACAAATAACACTGGCGCGCCCCAAGGCGAAACACTGGGTCTGATAAAACCCTTCTCTAGCAAATCTTGCAACTGGTCCTTTAACTCCTTTAACTCTGGCGGGGCCATACGATATGGCGGGATAGCAATGGGCTGAGTGCCCGGAGCCCGATCAATACAAAGGTCGATATCCCTGTCGGGCGGCATACCCGATAAAACTAAGGTCAAGGTCTTGGTATGGCAATCCAAGATAGCATGATGGGGACAACCAATCCGTACCCAATATCACGTCAAAATCCACCATGTATAAAAGAAACAAACCACGGGTCTCAAGACCCCTAATCTCCACAACACAAGAGCGATGAACTCGATCAAACACAATAGAACTACCCACCGGCGTAGACACATGCACAGGAATACCCAAAGCATCACTAGGCATGACCAGGTATGGTACAAAGAAAGATGACACATACGAATACATAGACCCAGGGTCAAATAGCACTGAAGTATTTCCATCACAAACCAGAATAGTACCTGTAATGTCTGCATCTGAAGACTCAGCCTCTGTCCTGCCTGCTGGCTGGCCTCCACCTCCATGACATCTACCTCCGCATCTAACACCCCTGAAACCGCCTCTGGCTGGCTGGGCAGGCTGTGGAACCTTTGTGCCTGAATCCTAGTACAAGAACTCTGATGCTGGAAGTTGCTCGACGCTCGAGGGAAAAATCTGACAATGTGCCTCGGGTCACCACAAGCGTGGCAAGACCTTGACTGATGCGGCTAAGCACCCCTCAACCTCGGGCAAGCCCTCCTGAGGTGACCATTCTCACCACACTCATAACATCCACACGAATGCTGTAGCTGAGGAATCTGAGACTGACCCTGTCGACCTGAATGGCCACCTGAAGTACCATGAGTGACCTGGAGAGCTGACTGAAAGGCCCTAGGAAGATGGACTCTACCATAAGAACCTCTACCTCCAGACGAGGTACTATTGAATCTGCCTGCATGACGGGGCCTCTTATCCAACCCATGACTACCTCCCTGTGGCAGAACCATCTCAAATCTACGGGCTACATTGGCCACCTCCCGAAAAGTGATTTCACTCCTGGCCTGGGCCATTATAATCGGCTGACCTGCCACCGCTGGCTAAACCACTGGAAGTAAACCCGCTCGAATGACACTCTCTATGAGGCCTACCAATCAGACTAGAGCATCCTGAAGAACTGGGGTGGCAATGAACCCTTCTGGGACCTGAGCTAGGTCCACCAGAACTGCTGGGGCTGGAATCTCCTCCTCAAAATCAACCTAAGGCTCCACCACTGGGGCTGTCGCTAGGGACTCGGACTGCTACACGGTAGATGAGGAAGCGCGTGTTCTCGCCATCTGTGGAAGAACAGAGTAGAAATTCAATCGGTACTTGAGAAACAGAACCGCACGACAAGAAAGAACAAATGTGAAAGTTTTCCTAACTCTGTAGCCTCTAGGGGATAAATACAGACGTCTCCGTACCAATCCCTCAGACTCTACAAAGTTTGTCCGTAAATTGAGAGACTTATGTAACCTAGTGCTCTAATGCCAACTTGTCACGGCCCGGATATCCCATCCTCGGGAGTCGTGATGGCGCCTACTCATAGAAGCTAGGCAAGCCAAATTTAGTTACTTTTCCTTTAATAAACAAGCCTTTTAACAAATCCTTCGACAATAATATTTAAACAATGAAAAGTCAACAATAATAATAAGCGGAAATCTTCAATTTAAATAGCTAAACAAGATACTGAATTCCAATATAATCTCTACCCAAGAAATGGAGTCACCTACTCACGAACATCTAAGAAATACTAAATACAAGGTATAAAAGAAACATAAATCTGTTTGACTCGAATATAAGGAGGTAACAGACTAATAGAGAGAATAAGAGAGAGACGCTGGGCCTGCGGACGCCTGCAAGGCTACCTCGGATGTCACGATACTGAAAACCTTCCCCGGTACTAATGCTGTTGTTGCTGCTGCTCAAAACCTGGATCTGTGCAAAAATGCACAGAGTGTAGTATCAGCACAACCGACCCCATGTGCTGGTAAGTGTCTAGCCTAATCCCGGCGAAGTAGTGATGAGGCTAGACTGGACCTCACATAAACCTGTGCAGATATATATATATATATATATATATATATATATATATATATATATATACACACACACATATACAAGTACAATGAAAAATAGCAAGAACATAAAAATTTGAACCGGGGAGGGGAGCATGCTTCAGGGGTAACATTTAGAAACAAATATCAAAAATAATGGTAAGTACAAGTACAGTTTAACTTCTAACAATAATGAATAGACAAGGCAACTTTCATATTCAACTCATCTCGTTGCAGGCGTGCAACCCGCTCCCATTTCAATATCACTCGTGGTAGGCGTACCACTCGCTCCCATTTCACTATATCACGTGTGGCAGGCATACCACTCGATCCCATCTCAATATATCATATGTGGTAGGCGTACCACTCGATCCCATCTCAATATATCATGTGTGATAGGCGTACCACTCGATCCCATCTCAATATATATCATATGTGGTAGGCGTACCACTCGATCCCATTTCAATATATCATGTGTGGTAGGCGTACCACTCGATCCTATCTCAATATATCATATGTGGTAGGCGTACCACTCGATTCTATTCCATTACAACACAATACCACAGAGAAACACCAACGAGGGAGTAAGGTAATATAATAAACTTCCCGGCAAGGGATCAAGTCAATATAATAAGCTTCCCGGCAAGGGATCAAGACAATATAATAAGCTTCCCGGCAAGGGAGATCCAACTATAACCAAACTTATTCAATTTCTACCTAACACAATTAATACCAATGCTCAGTCATAACAATTACTTGCTCGGTTTTAAGGGCCTTCAACCAAGTTCTCATAAGCAGCATTTAAGAATATAACAATTTAGCAATTTAAGACTCACGGTCATGCTAGACACCAATGTATACATATTCGTCACCATGCCTATACATCGTACTCGATCAATTAGCAAATAGCAAACAAGACTCAACTCCTATTCCCTCAAGCTAGGGTTAAACCAAACACTTACCTCAACTTCCACGGCCAAATCAATCTACAACAACCGCTTTCCCTCTTGAATTCGTCTCCAACTCAATCAAATCTATACAATAACGACTTCATGATATCAATATATGCTAAACAAATCAAACCCAATGCCTAATTATAGATTTCCAAGCTTTCTTCCCAAAATTTCTAAAATCGACCCCGGGCTCGCTTGGTCGAAACACGAGGTTCGGACCAAAAACAAATCCCCCATTCACCCACAAGCCCGAATATATAATTTGTTTTCAACTTCGACCCCAAAACAAGGTCTAAATCAAGAAAATATAGGAAACACTAACTTTACCCTTTTTCCCCAATTTCTACCCTAAATTACATGGTTTAGGTCTAGGATTTCAATATATGATGATGGAAAATGAAGAAAACGAGTTAAACAATGCTTACCCAAGAAGTTTTGGTGAAGAAGTGCCCTAACAATCACCTAGAAGTTTTGGAAAAGAAAGGGTTCGTGTATATTTTGAATGAAACCCGTCACCGTTCTGTTTTTAGACTTTTAAAATAACTGGGCAAAATTGCCCTTCGCGTTCTCGGGAGCAAGGTCGCGCTCGCGAAGGGTTGGCTTGATAGACCATCGCGTTCATGATGAGAAAGACGCGAACGCGAAGAGAGAGACTGGGGGGGGGGGTCCAAGGGATTGGCCTACGTGAACGCGTTGGCCTGTATGCGAACGCGCTGAGGTAAGTCTGGGACCCTACGCGAATGCGGTCCAGCTATCGCGAACACGGAGAAGGAAAGAAGGCTAGGCCCTCAAAGTTCAAAGACTCTATGTGAACGCGAAGGGAGAATGCGAATGCGAAGAAGAACTAGCTTGAGGCTTAGCGAACGCAAACAAGGCGTCGCGAACGTGAAGAAGAAAAGACCTGAGCACCTGATGCATATTTTCCGCAACTTTTCTCTAAGTTCAAAACCACCCCGGAACACCTCCAAAACACTCCCGAGCCCTCGGGGCTCCTATCCAAATACATACACTAACTCAACAACATCCTACGAACTTAATCGTGCAATCAAATCACCAAAATAACATCACGAACAAGGAATCAAACCTCAAAATCACTAGTTTTTCTTCAAACTTGATAAACTTTCAAATTTAGAGTTTTAAGTCCAAAACACGTCAAATGACGTCCGATTTCAACCAAATTTCACAGAAACCTCTTAAAACACATATAAGACCTGTACCAAGCACCGAAACCAAAATACGGGCTCGATACCATCACGTTCTAATCAATTTTTATTTCCATTTTCCTTAATAATTTCAGAAAAATAATTTCTTTTAAAAATTTATTTTTCGGGCTCGGGACCTCGGATTTTGATTTCGGGCATACGCCTGAGTCCCATATTTTTCTACGGACCCTACTGGACCATAAAATCACGTGTTCAGGTCTATTTACCCAAAATGTTGACCAAAGTCAACTTTACTCATTTTTAATATCAAAATTTTAGCATTTTCACAAAATTTCACATATAAGCTTTTCGGCTACTTGCCAGGACTATGCACACAAATCGAGGCAACTAAAAATGAGGTTTTTAAGGCCTCGAAAGCACAGAAAGAGAGAGAAAATAGGTAATGACCTTTTGGGTCATCACATTAATACTATATAAATTTCATGAAGCAAAAAACATGTATGAAGTGCACTTTTTTATAGACGGATATGCTTGGTGTATGTTGCTTTTATCCTTTTCGATTGCTCGGTCATCATCAAAACTCTAGTTGTCAATATTGATATCTATTATTAGAATTTAGTTGGTGTATGAAGCAAATTAACTAAAATCAGTAAGGAGTACCTATATAGTTGTCACGACCCGAATTTCCCACCATCGGGAGTCGTGATGGCGCCTACTAACGGAGCTAGGCCAGCAAAACTTTAAACATTCTCTGATAATCTCAACAATATAAGTAAACAAAAATCAATTAAACAAGTGCGGAAGACTTTAAACTTAATAAAAATAAAACCAAAAATGCAGAAGTTTGAAACATATCTCTACCCAGAACCTGGTGTCACTAGCTCACGAACTTCTAAGATTCACTAAATACAACCGTCTGAAAGGAATCATAACAGTTTGTTTCAATACAAGAGTTAACAAACTGAATAAAAATGGAAGAGACTCCGGGCCTGCGGATGTCAGCAAGGCTACCTCGAGAGTCCCTGGACTGAAGGTCTGCTCCCGATCTAATACTACTGCGGTCCGAAAGCTGCGTCCTGATCTGTGCAAAAGAAATGCACAGAGTGTAGCATTAGCACAACCGACCCCATGTGCTGGTAATTGCCTGGCCTAACCCCGGTGAGGTAGTGACGAGGCTAGACAGGACCTACCAACAATAATATGTACAGATATATGTGCAATAACAGGAAAATACACTAATTTAAGCAGAAAAAAGGGGGGGGGGGAACATGATGTGGGGTACTACAGTCTATATATATATATATATATATATATA
>MU774575.1:425680-445839 GCA_026770625.1 Nicotiana glauca
CATGGTCCTAAGGATCTCATGACAGCTGAATAGGAAATCCTGTGGATCCTCTGATGAAGCACCACTGAAAGTGGTGGTGAAGAGCTTGGAGAACCGATCAAGTCTCCACAAAGCATCTGAAGACATAGCTGCTCCATCGACGGCCTGAGCTGTAATACCTGTCTGAGCTGCCACTGCTGGCTGAACCACTGGGACATGAGTCTGGGGAGCTACCTGCTCCGGAGTACGCGTAGCAGGAGTCTGAACCCCTCCTCGGGCCTGAGAAGTGGCTGGTGCTACTGGCAGCAAACCCGCTCTAGTGACACTATCCATAAAGCCTGCCAATCTGACTAGAGCATCCTGAAGATCTGGGGTGAACATGACCCCTCCTGGGACCTGAGCTGGGTCCACTGGAGCTGCTGGGGATGGAACCTCCTCATCATAGTCAGTATTAGGCTCCACCTCTAGAACTGCTGCCCGGGGCTGAGCTCTGCCCCTGCCTCGGCCTCGGCCTCTGCCCCTCACAGGAGCTGCTGCTGGGGACTCGGGCTGCTGCGCAGTAGAAGAAGAAGCACGTGTTCTCGCCATCTGCGAAAGAATAGAGTAGAAAGACAATCAGTATTTGAGAAACAAAATCGAACGACAAGAAAGAACAAAGTGAAATTTTTCCTAAGTCTGTAGCCTCTTGGGGACAAATACAGACGTCTCCGTACCGATCCCTCAGACTCTACCTAGTTTGTCCGTGAGTAGCGAGATCTATGCAACCTAGAGCTCTGATACCAACTTGTCACGACCCGGATTTCCCACCATCGGGAGTCGTGATGGCGCCTACTAACGGATCTAGGCTAGCCAAACTCTAAACATTCTCCGATAATCTCAACAATATAAGTAAATAGAAATCAATTAAACAAGTGCGGAAGACTTTAAACTTAATAAAAATGAAACCAAAAATGCGGAAGTTTGAAACATATATCGACCTAGAACCTGGTGTCACTAGCTCACGAACTTCTAATATTCACTAAATACAACCGTCTGAAAGGAATCATAACAGTCTGTTTCAATACAAGAGTTAACAAACTGAATAAAAATGGAAGAGACTCCGGGGCTGCAGACGTCAGCAAGGCTACCTCGAGAGTCCCTGGACTGAAGGTCTGCTCCCGATCTAATACTGCTGCGGTCCGAAAGCTGCGTCCTGATATGTGCAAAAGAAATGCACAGAGTGTAGCACCAGCACAACCGACCCCATGTGCTGGTAAGTGCCTGGCCTAACCCCGGCGAGGTAGTGACGAGGATAGATAGGACCTACCACAAATAACCTGTACAAATATATGTGCAATAACGGGCAAATACACTAATTTAAGCAGAAAAAGGGGTGGGGGAAACATGTTGTGGGGTACTACAGTCTATATGTATATAGGAATCAACGGTAAAGAAATGAAGCTGAACAATAACAACTGATAAGGAAAACACAGGAAGTCCCTACATACGAACACAAACACTCAGTCCAAACTCCGTTGTGGCGCGCAACCCGATCCTCAACAGATATCACCGTTGCGGCGTGCAACCCGATCCTCAATATTTCATTAACACCATTGCGGCGTGCAACCCGATCCTCAACATTTAATACCAAGAACCCACCCACCAACGACCGCAACTCAAGTGCGAGGGGAGTAACCACAATCACAAGAAAATCCTGGTGAGGGAATACAAATAACAATTCAATCATCCCGGCAAGGGAGAATACAATAAATACATACGTTCCGGCAAAGGACTGATCGCTACACGATCCACTTTTAATCACCTATTTCTCGAGTAACAATTCCTAGTTTGAGCCAATGATCCAAAAGCCAAACCAATCACAAACCTTCCTCAGCTATTCACATCATATTTTGCTTATCAACCCAAGCAAGAAAAATGTACCATTAAATCCGAATCCAACACATATAAGACTCACGGTCATGCTAGACTCCGGTGCATAGATAACCATCACCATGCCTATACACTGTACTCCACATTTAACACGTAGAAATTAACACCCTAATCCTAATCCCTCAAGCCAAAGTTAGAACAAACACTTACCTCGGTTCGAAAATAGCAATCAAGGCTCTAAAACCGCCTTTCCTTTAGAATACAACTCCGAAACAATGGTATCTAGGCACAATTTAGTGCAATAGTATCAACAAATGCTAATCGAATCAACTTGAATGCATAAAAATGAATTTCCCAAAATTTTACTCAAAAATTCCCAAAATACCCCCGGGCCCACGTGGTCAAAACCCTAAGTTCAAACCAAAACCCAGTCACCCGTTACCCTACGAGTTCATATCTATGATTTATTTTGAAATCGGACCCCAAATTGAGGTCCAAATCCCCAATTTTAAAAAAACCTAGGTTCTACCCAAAATCCCCATTTTTACCCATAAAAAACCTTGATTTTAAGATGAAGACATGATAAATGATGTTAAAGATTGAAGAAATTAAGTAAAAATTGAATTACAAATGATTTGGAGAAGAAGGAGTTCGTGAAAAATCGCCAATGGGTGTTTGGGTTTTGAAAATATGAAATGTGAAGCCTCAAAATCGTCTAAGTATGAATTGTGCAGGTGCAAATATCGCAATTGCGAAACTGGGTTCGCAAAAAGGCTTGGGATTTGTGAGAAATCAGTTCGCATTTGCGAACTATAGCCAGCGCAGGGATTTTCGCATTTGCGACCTAGAACTTCGCATTTGCGAACAACCCCAGTTCCGCTTTTGCAAGGAAAAGATCGCATTTGCGATCCAAGCCCAGGTCGCTAGACTTCGCATTTGCGGCCAAAGTCTCGCATTTGCGAGCTACCTCTTCGCAATTGCGAAGATCACAGAAGGAACACACCAGATTTTTCCTAAGGCTAAAATGCAACCCAACGCCTATCCAAAACTCATCCGAGCCCTCGGGGCTCCCAACCAAATATGCACACAACCTCAAAAACATCCTACGGACTTACTCGTGTGATCAAATCACCAAAATAACATCATTATCAAAGAATCAAACCCCAAAACTCATGATTTTCATTTCAAAGTTCATAACATCCAACTTTAGATATTTAGGTCCGAAAACGTCAAACGACGTACGATTTCGACCAAATTTCACAAAAAGCGCTTAACGCATATTTTAGACCTGTACCGGGCGTCGGAACCAAATTACGAGCCCGATACCTATATTTTCTAACTCATTTTTATTTCCATTTTTCCTTAATATTTTCAAAAAATAATTTAACAGAAAAATTCTTTTACTCGGGTTTTGGACCTCGGATTTCGACTCCGGGCACATGCCCGAGTCCCATACGGACCCTCCGAGACCGTCAAATCACGGATCCGGCTTTGTTTACCAAAAATATTGACGAAAGTCAACTATATCAATATTAATATCAAAATTCTTCAAATTTTTCACATAATTCACATATTTTTAACATAAAAACTTTCCGACTTCACGCCCGAACTGCGCACGCAATTCGAGGTAATCACGAGCGAGGTTTCCAAGGCCTTAAAAGCTCGGAGAAAGGGAGAAATACGGTATTGACCCTTTAGGTCGTCACAATAGTTGGATGACAGGAAAAGATTTTTCATTTTATTAACTTCATAGTTAATGAAGGTAAAGCAAAATAGCATAGGTTATTCTTTTATTTTTATAGTACTAGTCTTAGGGTACGCGCTTTGCGCGTGTGCCCTTTATCAATGAGTATGTAATCATAAAAGTTTTTGCCTATATAACTTCTCATATTTTGTTTCTTTCTTAATTATTTTTCTTTATTTTTTTATTACACTTATCTATGTTATTATTCTAATTTTTTCACAAAATTATACCTTGTAATTTTTAAAAAAAATAAGTCATCCACAAACTTGACTTATTGGATCAGGTTATATGCAAACTTAACTACGTTAAAATAATAGATTACTTTTTTAATATTTAAATAATATCCTCATTTTCCAACTTTATTTGTGTGATTCTATGTAGTCGCTCGTATTTTTATTTTATTTTCTTCATTTAACATAATTGTTCTATTATTCTAATTTTGAAACTACTCCTCCTAATATTAAAAATAATGAATAATTACTAAACTTAGCATATAATGAGTAATGTCATTAAAATAGAATCATTGTTGAATGAGGTTATAAACTTATGTTTCATTTTCTTTCGAATAATATTTACTTATATTATGTTGAAACTTATCTTATGTGATGTTTTAATTTTACAAAGAGTATTATGTTTAATTTTTTTTTGATTTTGAAGTCATGTTATTTTTTCACTTACAATTTATTTGCTTTAGTAGTATTCACTTATTAATTAAGATTGCATGCCATTATTTTCAGTTAGAATTGATAAATTATTTTTTTTTTAAAATATCTGAGCAACGTTACGAAATTATTTTTACAAATATTAATTATTTTATCAATCATGTAGTCCATGGCGTTCTTACAAAATATATACTTTTAAATTTTATAATTGATTAAAATAAAATATTATTAATTTTATGCATATATATATATATATATATATATATATATATATTCAAGAAATAATATTTATCTTAAATGTCAAATTTAAAATTATTTATAAATGCATATATTTTTTAAATATAGCTTTCAATTTTTGATAATTAATTTTATATTTAAAAGTTTATCTAACTATGTAGTTACGCTTGTGCAACCAAACAATACACTTGTAATTATATAGTAGTTACATTATGACAAAAAAACAAGTCTCGTAATTACAATATTATATAGTTACTACCCTAGTAATTACACAAATTTTAATTATCTGATGGCTTTCCAAACAGACCCTAAGTAAATATTTCCTAATTGATCTTAATCTTGAAAGGTAAAGTGTTGGACAAGTTACTCCTCTCCTAACAAGATTAACAAGATGATTCTATTTTAATTCTACCTTATAGATTGGCAAACTATAATTACTTTGTACATGGTATATAACGAAATAATTTTTATGAACAAATTCTTACTCAATTTTAAAATTTTTAATATTAGAAGTTATTACATAGTTTAAATAAAAATATTTATTAATAATTTTTTAGATTTTAAGGTCTTAATATTAAAAAATAATTAAATGACAAATATTTTATTAATTTCAAAGTTCTAAAGTTTCCTTGTTGAACTTTGTATGTAAATAATAACTGCATATAAATCATGAGAAATGCACGTGCAGATTTTTGCCCAAGTTAAGCCAAAAGATAGCGGACAATATCAGGAAAAGTCTTAGTTGATGTTTTAAATATTAAGCCTTCCTGCACGGTTTAATAAGAAGTTTTTTTTATTGTTATTATTTTACCTTTACAAATATGTTATATGATATAATTTAAATAAGGAAGGATTCAATATATAAAGTTAGTTGATTTTAAAATCTTAAATATTAGGAAAATAATTAAATGATTATTCCTAAATCTAAGGAAAATGACTAAATGACGATTTTCTCTAGTGTGAAAGCTACTTTTAAAAGGGTAAAAAAAACGAATGATATTTCGTTAAGGGTCTTCGTGCTTTTAATATATTATAGATATTTTATGTGTATCCATTAAGATTTTTACACGTATATGCTGAAAAATATATATTTCTTAAATTTCAAAGAAGGTAACCTCTTAGCAACCAATTGTTACAAAATTCTGAACTTAATGTGAAATTTTATTGATTCTTGAAAAAATTTTCAACAAATAAAAGTTATGTTTCTTATGTATCCTTTATGTTGTTCATAAGTCCTATAGTATTATAATAAGTAATAGAGATAATCATGACATCTTTCTATTATTAACCGCGTTAAATGAGAGGAGCTTCTGCTAAAAGGACTGGAAATTTTTGACCATATATTTTATTTATCGTCCTTGTAAAACATAAATGAATTAGAACATCCGACCACATTAATTAGTTAATAAATAAAAGAAGATGTGCATTCTCTAGTCATGTATATAATTACCTTTTATGATTAGCATAATGCAACGTCCACACTGATAATGAGATGCACTGTCATATGATACGAACAACTCTTAATCCTATTAATTGTCGCGTAAGGAAGGGTTGTTCATAGGATAGGGAAAGGATGCACCTTTGTTATTGTTTGGCTCAAAAGTTATCAATATACTTTGTAAGCTTGAAAAACAATCGAAAGCAGATGAGGGTAAATCGTAATCAAATATAATAAGACCTAGAGATGAAAAATGAAGCTGTTATTGTAGATCTAGTAGTATAAAACGATAATATGAACTCGAGAGAGAGTAGGAGAGAATCAGATAGTTGTATTATTCGAGAATAATAATGATGCCCCTTTTATAATATGAAGGTCTCCTTTATATAGTAAGAGACCTTCATCGAAATAATCATAAAGGTACAAAAATAGGTAACGTCTTCTTAGTGAAGATACTGAGCTTTAAACGACGTCGCTTTTGTCCCCACGTCCAAGTCGTACCCTTGATTTAGTTGACGTATACTCACTGGGCGTACCCATCGGCGTAGAGACATTGAGGGTCAAATTTGACCCTATACAGTTAGTCCCTCCGTTTGTTGGAGACGCATTCGGTAGGCATCTTCAATGGACGGAAATGCAAACCTCGTCTGGGGAGAATTTGACCTTGCCCTGGGGCGGCAACGTGAATGAGATGAAATGTATGATATTGTTGAGCCGCTGACGCGTGGCCTTCTTTTTCGGAATGACTTCATCGCCCGCATGCGTCATTATTACACTTATTCCCGAGGCGGTTCGGAGGAGGATGTGACATTTTGGTTTCCCGCGCACGTTTTGAATCATGCATTTTCGATTTCTGCGCAATCTAACCCTATAAATAGGGGAAATGTTCAATCTGATTCACCTTTCGAACCTTTGGAAAACATTTTCCGATTTCCTTCTTTGCCTTTCTTTCTTGTAACCGTTATTTCGTGTGGGACTCCTCAACTTCTTTGAAGTCATACTTCTCGTCGTTAGTATTTTATTTCTTAAACAGAACATGGCAAAACGTCATCAAGGTAGTAAAAAGACCAAGGACACTGCCCCGTCTAGGGTTACACCCTCCTGCGGCGGCGAGGAGGAAGAAGTAGAAAAGACCCTCGTTCCCCTTACGGTAGACAACGTGCTCCCAAAGGAAATGCACATTCGAAAAGATTTTCAAACGAAAAGCCCAGCTCTTCCTTGGGTGCATAGTGAATTATTGCAATCTCATTTAGACAATCTTCGAGCGAAACACATTGTTCCAGGCCATGTGGAAATGGCTCCGGCTGGGATGGATTATGCCAATGTGCACAGGCCTGGATACTGCACATTTTACGAGTACCCATTTTTGATCGGTTATAGTCTCCCGATTTACCCTCTAGCGGAGGAGCTCTGCCGCTTTTTCAACGTGTGTCCGGCTCAGCTTACTCCTTACACCTTGAAGGTGTGCAGAATTCTGACCACGTACGTAGCTAAGGCTGAGTGCGGAGTCTCAGTTCATCATCTTTTACAGTTGTTCAACCCTGGTTACCTGAGGGGTACTATGCTGCAATTGAAGAGTTGTGGTACGAAGGGCTTGGTAGTTAAGTCTAACGACAAGACCAACCGCGGCTTCTGGCGTAGGTACTTCTACATCAGAACGGAGCACCTGGTGTCTAACCCTGAAGGGTTCTCGGAAAGGTGGAACTCATAATGTAAGTACCTTTATTTGTGGAATTCATGATCGTTTGTGCCCTTGACCATTCGGTCACCGTGATTTCTTTCTCTTCTTTTTTGTAGTGAGGGCTTCTCCACCCCAATTTATTGACAATATTAACTCGTAGGTGGAAAAGTTGATACCTTATGCGGAGGAGTACTATACCTGGGCCGCATTTCGTCAACAGTATGGCCCGTCAGGTAATTCTTTGGCTTTGGTTTGGAAGCTCCCTTAGGTTTTGTTACCTGACTTACTCGTGTTGGCAGGTCGGAGCCCCCCAGGAAGAAGGAGGCCGTTGTTACCTCGCCTAAGGCGGAGACTGATTCTGATGGTGAAGACATACCCTGCGGTTCGTTCAGTGATGGCGCTCCCGTTGTTCCTCAGCAGGAGGTTGCGCCTGTGGCAACGTCCGTAAATGAAGCGACTCCTTCAGTGTCGTCCCCGCGGCCTGTGGAGGAAACTTCTGAAGGTGAGGAGCCGCCAGAGAGAAAGAGACGGCGGTTGATAACGGGCAAGGGGATAGCGACTGAAGTCGGGAGGGTAAGTGAGTCCCGTCAAGTGTCAAGGCCAGATTTTATGGCCGATACTATCCATTCGGGAAGGTTGGCTCCCCAAAGGAGAGACGCCACCGATGCCAGCCCAGCTCGTATTTCGGAGAGCGGTTCGTCGGCTGCTATTAGAGAAGTGGGCGGTGATGCCGAAAGGGCGGACCCTGAGGTCGCCTATGGAGACGCAGATGGGTTAGCGAGGGATCCAGCCCATGTGGAGATGACGGCAGGTAGGTCCAACCGCTGAATTATGATCCCGGGTGGGTATAATCTGTTACAACATAGCGAGCTGGCCGCAATGGATATGACCCTGTTATGTGCGACTGCTGAGCGTGAAATGCTGAAGGGTGTTAGTGACGGGGATCTATCCCCGAGGGTCGCAGGCGCGGCCTTGTAGGTAGCTTTCAGTTTTTTTTGTGTGCCGTAAGGCTAACTTTGATATGTACGGACTTGCCTTTCCTCTTTTTCATTTCCTTTTTAGACTCTTATTTTGGAGGTGGAGAGGAGACGACGAGCACAAAAGAAGGAGGCCACTTTCAACAAGATGGCGAAGAAGTACCAACGGTGCCGTGCCAAGCATCAGGCATTGGCAGATCTACTTAAACAGGGCCCAGAGTTTTAGGTGTTCCGTGAGGGCCTTGAGCAGTCGGAGGCTCAACTGAAATGGAGGGTGGTTGAGCTGGAGAAGGTCGATGAGAAGCTGATGACGGCTCTGGCTCGGAACATTGATCTGGAGACTCTTCTTCAGCCGAAGGAAGAGGAATTGGAGGTTAGCCGTGGGGTAGTGGCGAAAGCTGCTGATTTGCGGACCGAGGTCGCTGCCTTGACTGCCGAACTCAATGCTAGGGTGGCTGAGATTGAAGCCCTTAAGTGGACTGCTCCGCCAAGGTCTGATGAGGATGCGCATCATGAGGCGCATGAGATGTGGGTATACGCCGAGGCCATGTTAGTCGTACTCGAGGAGTACTTGGCTGCGGGTCGAGCCACTAAGGCGGAGGTTCAGGAGCAACAGTGCGTAGCCCGCGAAACCTGTGGGTATAGTTCTGACTCCCCAGGCCGGGCGGGCTATAACTCTAAAGACGTCAACCGTCTAGAATCCGGCTCTTGGATCTCTGCAATTTACCAACCCGGGGGCGGTGATGGGCAAGATGGCGGTCAGGCGGGGGACAATGAGCATAATGGTGGTCACACAGGGGGTGACGAGCGAAACGGCAAAGCCCCTTAGGACTTGTATATATTTTTTGTTTTTGTTGTATTTTGGAATGTAATGGGGATCTTTTGTGAGGTCGGGTGTACATGAATTTTTTGGATGATAATGAAAGTTGTACTTTTGCTGCCATTCCTTTCCTTTTGTATCTTTTATTTTCGGTACCTTGTCTCTGTAGAGCGGGTGCTCGCTTACTTGTAGGATTTTCAGTGTTTTGTTTTACGTTGTCTGTGTTATCTGCCGATAGGATGCAGCTTTGATGCTAAGTAGTGGTGGCTTTAGCTAATAATGACATCACTTCAATTTTTGTTAAAGTGCCTTTCGTCGTAGTCGAACAAGGTTGGCGACGGCCTTAGCCTGTGGGATGTAGCTTCGACCATCGTCGAAGTGCTGTCCTCCGTGGTCGAGCTAGGTCGACGTTTTAATGCTGGTGGCCTTAGCCGAAATGAAGCCGATTGCCTTAGCCATATATGTAATTATGACCGCTTTCAAATTACTAACTTGTCGCGGTCGAGCTAGGTCGACGGTTGACGGCGATAGCCTTGGCCTTGGCCGTATATGTGACTTTGACTGTTGTCGAATTGCTTACTTGTCATAGTCGAACTAGGTCGACGATTGACGGTGATGGCCTTGGCCTTGGCCGTATATGTGACTTCGACTGTTGTTGAATTGCTTACTTGTTGTAGTCGAACTGGGTCGACGATTGACGGTGATGGCCTTAGCAATAATAATGTCAATGGCCTTAGCCATATACGTAACTTCGATTATCGTCGAATTACTTGTTTGTCGTAGTCGAGTTGGGTCGGCGATTGACAGTGATGGTCTTAGCCATAATAATATCGATGGCCTTAGCCATATACGTAACTTCGACCGTCGTCGAATTACTTGCTTGTCGTAGTCGAACTGGGTCGACGGTTGACGGCGATGGCCTTGTCCTTGGCTGTATATGTGACTTCGACTGTTGTCGAATTGCTTACTTGTCATAGTCGAACTAGGTCGACGATTGACGGTGATGGCCTTAGCCATAATAATGTCGATGGCCTTAGCCGTATACGTAACTTCGACTGTTGTCGAATTGCTTACTTGTAATAGTCGAGCTGGGTCGACGATTGACGGTGATGGACTTAGCCATAATAATGTCGATGGCCTTAGCCATATACGTAACTTCGACTGTCGTCGAATTACTCGCTTGCCGTAGTCGATCTGGGTCGACGATTGACGGAGATGGCCTTAGCCGTATACGTAACTTCGACTGTCGTCGAATTACTCGCTTGCCGTAGTCGATCTGGGTCGACGATTGACGGAGATGGCCTTAGCCGTATACGTAACTTCGACTGTCGTCGAATTACTCGCTTGCCGTAGTCGATCTGGGTCGACGATTGACGGAGATGGCCTTAGCCGTATACGTAACTTCGACTGTCGTCGAATTACTCGCTTGCCGTAGTCGATCTGGGTCGACGATTGACGGAGATGGCCTTAGCCGTATACGTAACTTCGACTGTCGTCGAATTACTCGCTTGCCGTAGTCGATCTGGGTCGACGATTGACGGAGATGGCCTTAGCCGTATACGTAACTTCGACTGTCGTCGAATTACTCGCTTGCCGTAGTCGATCTGGGTCGACGATTGACGGAGATGGCCTTAGCCGTATACGTAACTTCGACTGTCGTCGAATTACTCGCTTGCCGTAGTCGATCTGGGTCGACGATTGACGGTGATGGACTTAGCCATAATAATGTCGATGGCCTTAGCCATATACGTAACTTCGACTGTCGTCGAATTACTCGCTTGCCGTAGTCGATCTGGGTCGACGATTGACGGTGATGGCCTTAGCCGTTTATACATTGGAGATGGCCTTAGCCGTTTGCACATTGGAGATGGCCTTACTGGAGATGGCCTTAGCCGTTTATACATTGGAGATGGCCTTAGTCGTTTACACGTTGGAGATGGCCTTAGCCGTTTGCACACTGGAGATAGCCTTAGCTGTTTATACATTGGAGATGGCTTTAGCAATTTACAAGTTGGAGATCATGCTAGTCCAGTCCCTTTGTCATGTCAGTCAGGAGAGCACATGGAGTGGCTGGTATGATAAACTTGTTCCGCAAATATCTCCAGGTGTCCCCTCTGCCGCCTCGTTAAAAACCTCCCTGAGAAAACCTAATTGGGAAAAAACTTAGGTAAGGGAAAAAGAGCGCGACTCGGGAGACGCCTTTCAGAAATGGAAATACTTGAGGTGGGCGACGTTCCAAATTAGAATGCTCATTTACTTGCTGCTGCTGTGATTTTGTAGGGTCTGTCCAAGTTGGTGCCCAGTTTTCCTTCACTTGGGTCTTTTTATGCCAATGTTTTGGTTTTGAGGACGTAGTCTCCCACTTTGAGTGGTCTTATTTTGGCTCTCTTGTTGTATTATATTTCGACTTGCTGTTTCTAATCCACCATTCTTATGTGGGCCATTTCTCTTCTTTCCTCGGCCTCATCGAGGTCTTGAAGTCTGTTTATGTCGTTCTCTGCTCCGCTGGTACGTGAATACCTCAAGCTTGGTTTGCCGACTTCGACTGGTATGACCGCATCGGTTCCGTAGACCAGTGAGTATGGCGTTTCTCTTGTGCAGGATTTGGGTGTGGTCCGGTGTGCCCACAACACTTCTGGTAGTAGCTCGGGCCATAGCCCTTTGGCTTCCTCGAGTTTCTTTTTTAGTATCTTCAGTATTGTTTTATTGGAAGACTCTGCTTGGCCATTGGCGGCGCGGTGATATGGCGTGGAAAGTATTTGCTTAATATGCCATTTGTTGAAGAACTATGTCGTCTTCTGGCCGATGAGATGTCGTCCGTTGTCGCAGCTGATTTCCTTTGGGATGCCGAATTGACAGATGATATTCTTCCATATGAAGGCGATGACTTCCTGTTTGCGTATTTGGGCGTACACACCTGCTTCCACCCACTTGGAGAAATAGTCAGTTAAAACTAATAGAAATCGTACCTTTCCTCGTCCCGCTGGTAGGGGACCGACTATGTCCATTCCCCATTTGACGAAAGGCCATGGGGAACTGACTGAGTAGAGGGGTTCTCCTGGTTGGTGTATCATGGGGGCATACTTTTGGCATCGTTTGCATCGGCGAACGTATTCCTCTGCCTCTTTCTTCATAGTGGGCCAATAATAGTCGGCTCGTATTATGCAGTGTACGAGGGCACGGTCACTTGTATGGGTGCCGCAGTGACCCTCGTGCACCTCTTCGAGTACTGGCCTCATTTTGTGCGGCCCTAGGCACTTGGCCAGGGGTACGCCAAATGTCCTTTTGTAGAGCTCGTAGTTTATCAGGCAATACCGGGCGGCCTGTACGCGGAGCTTCTTTGCTTCTTTTTTGTCGAGTGGGAGTGTTCCATCCTGCAGATAGGATACAAATTGGTTGCGCCAGTCCCAAGTCAAATTTAAAGAGAGTACCTCAGTGTGATCAATGGCTGAATGGAGGAGGGTGAACACGCTTTCTTTGTTGAAGTTTTTAGTGGCTGCGACCAATTTTGCTAAGCTGTCTGCTTCAACGTTCCATGCCCTCGGAATTTGTTCAAAGCGGCACTCGTCGAACTTAGTCATTAATCTGTGGATTTCGGACTGGTATTTTTGCAATCTCTGCTCCTTGATTTTGTAAGTCCCAATGACCTGGTTCACTACGAGTTTGGAGTCGCAATGGAGAATGAGTTGTCGAGCCCCATATTTGATGGCTAGTTTTATACCTGCAATAACAGCCTTGTACTCGGCTTCGTTGTTAGTCATTTCGGGGCATCGTATGGACTGGCGAATTATTTCGCCCATGGGGACCTCGAGAACGAGTCCCAGTCCCGATCCCAAGGCATTAGCGGTGCTGTCAGTGTAAAGAGTCCATAGATCGGTGTTGGAGGGGGCACGACGTGCCTCTAGTTTCGCCTCTAGTAGTATCTCCGCGCTGAAATCGGCTACAAAGTTGGCAAGTAATTGCGACTTGATGGCGTTTCTTGGGTGATATGAGATATCGTGCTCACTAAGCTCTATGGCCCATCTGGTGAGCCTGCCTGATAATTCAGGCTTATGTAGGATGCTTCTCAAAGGGAAGGTCGTTACTACTTTTATGGGGTGACACTGAAAATAGGGTCGGAGCTTCCGTCAATCTACGACCAATGCTAGAGCTAACTTTTCAAGGTGTGGATACCGTGTTTCGGCGTCCACTAAGTTTTTGCTAATATAGTAAATAGAAGATTGCGTACCTTCATTTTCGCTAACCAAGACTGCGCTGACGGCGACCTCGGATACGGCCAGATACACCAACAGGGGCTCGCCTGGACTCGCTTTGGCCAGCAGTGTGGCGAAGATAGGTATGCTTTCAATTTTCTCAAGGCTTCGACGCATTCCTCGTTCCATTGTAACCCATTGTCCTTTCTCAACACATTGAAAAATTTATGGCACCTATCGGAGGATCGTGAGATGAACCTGGATAGGGCGGCTACTCGCCCCGTCAGCTTTTGTACCTATTTTTTGCTGTTCAAAATCTCAGGTATTGCGTCTATTACCTTGATCTGATCTGGGTTGACCTCGATGCCTCGTTGTTATACGAGAAATCCTAAGAATTTACCTGAGGCTACGCCAAAGGCACATTTCTCGGGGTTCAGCTTCATCCCGTACCTTCTCAATATCCCGAAGGCTTCTTTCATATGGTCAATGTGGTCTTCTTTCCTTGTCGACTTCACCAGCATATCGCCGATATAGACTTCCATGGTCTTACCGAGCTGCTCTTTGAACATTTTGTTGACCAGTCTTTGGCACGTAGCCCCTGCAGTTTTTATCCCGAAGGTCATTACCTTGTAGCAATATGTCCCTTGGTGGGTGATGAAAGTCGTTTTCTCCTTGTCCTCCTTGGTCATCATGATTTGATTGTAGCTGGAGTAGGCATCTAAGAATCTCAAAAGTTCGTGTCATGCGATGGCGTCGATCAATTGGTCGATGTGGGGTAGCGGGAATGAATCCTTTGGGCATGCCTTGTTCAGATCGGTGAAATCCACACACATTCTCCACTTCCCATTTTTCTTTTTGACCATGATGACATTGGCGACCCACTGGGGGTACTTCGATTCTTTGATGGAACCATTGGCCAATAACTTGTCTACTTCCTCACTGACCGCTTCATTGATAGCGATGTTGAATTTCCTTCTCATCTGTTGCACGGGTGGATGTAATGGATCGACATTCAGCTTATGGGTGGCGATGTCTCGCGGGATTCCCGGTATATCTGAATGGGAAAAAGAAAATAAATCTGTACGATTAGTTAGGAATTCACGATACTTACTTGGGTTGGCGAGACCGTGCCCGATGTAGGCTTTCTTCGTAAGGTCGGTGTCGTCTAATTGGACTGGGTCGAGATCTTCTATCGTTGCTTTACAAGCCTCCACGACGTCGGGGTTTCTAATGGCGTCCGTTATCGGGTTGGCCTTAGTCCCCGACACAGCTGATTGTTATGCCTCTGCACTCGCCCCCTTTAGCTGTTTGGTGTGGGCGCAATCTTGAGCTATTTTGTAGCACTCCGATGCGGTGCGCGGCTCGCCTCGAATGATGAATACTCCCCATGGGGTAGGGAATTTGATCACTTGGTAAAAGCTTGAAGGGACCGCTCGCATGGCGTGTATCCATGGGCGTCCTATGATGGCGTTGTATGCCGTTACCTGGTTCATCACGTGAAAAGTTGTTTCCAGCGTGACTCCTCCTGCTAAAACGGGCAATGATATTTCTCCGGATGTCCGTTCCACTGCATTGCTAAAACCAGTTAGTGTTATGCAACGCGGTATTATCTTATCCTTGATTCCCATTTGTACGAGGACCCTCGGATGGATAATACAGGCACCACTTCCGTCGTCAAGCATGATTCTTTTAACATCTGTATCGGCGATACGTAAAGTGATAACTAAAGCGTCGTAATGAGGGAAAGACGAACTGTCGGCATCAGACTTATTGAAGGTGATACTATCTTCGAAGTCTTCATACTGTTCATGGGCGATGGTCCACTTTAGCTTGTGTGTGGTAGTGAACTTGACGTGATTGATTGCTAAGTCGTCGCCGCCTCCGACGATCATATTTATCGTGCGTGCTGGGGAGGGCGGCTTCGGCGGCCCGTGGGGTTGTTACCGTTCGCGTGCAAAGTTGGTTTTCCCCTTGTCACTGAGTAATTCCCTTAGGTATCCTTGGTTTAGCATCCTGAACTACCTCTTGTCGTAGGCCTATGCAGTCTTCGGTTTTGTGTCCCCGTTCCTGATGGAATTCACATAGGACGTTTGATTTCCTTGTGGTAGGGTCTGATTTCATCTTCTGCGGCCACTGCACTTTGGTGCCCAGTTTCTCCAGTGCGTACACTATTTCTGAAGGAGACACACAAAAGTTATGGGCGGATAATAAAGGAGGCGTACCTCTTTCGTTTCGGAGTGGGGCAATATGTCGCTGTAGCGCGTCAGTATGCCTTGGTGGTAGATGGGAGGATCTGATGTAGGGCTGGTGTCAATCTTTGTTGAAGCGTGGGAGTTGTTCTCGCCGTCCCTTATTGCGTCAATCCCTCCTTGTTTCTGAGTGTATCGTTGTTAGCCGTTGGGTCGGCCTATTAAGATCGTCCTCATCCGCTCGTATCTCAGCACAATAGGCGTTGTGGATTTCCTCCCATGTGGTAGGGGGATATTTTATGAGGCGGCTTAGTAGCTTCTTGGTTGCCCTCGAACTGTCCTTGTTTAGCCCGTTCTAGAAAGCGGCAACTGCCATACCTTCCGATATGTTTGGCAGACTCATCCTCACCCTGTTAAACCTGGATAGGAATTCCCTGAGTCCCTCCTCTACGGTTTTCCTAACGAGAATATGTTGTTGACCCTTGCTTCCGCTTTCTTTGCACCTTCATGGGCGGTGACGAACTTATCTGCCATTTCCTAGAACATTGATATCGCCTTAGCTGGTAGTTGAGAGTACCACATTAGGGCCCCTCTTGTCAACGTCTCACCAAACTTCTTCAGCAGCACCGATGGCACCTGTTCTTTTGATAGGTCGTTGCCCTTCACAACAGTGACATAGTGGATCAAATGATCCTCGGGATCTGTGGTTCATATACCCTCAAGTAGGGTGGCATCTTGAAGGTTTTTCGGATAGAGTGAGGGGCAGCTTCTTCGGTGTATGGTTGTTCAACGAACCTCCCCACGTCGCATTTTGGTAGCAACTTGGGAGCACCGGGGATCTTGTCTACCCTCTCCTAATTTTCTTTCATTTGGTCACGAAGCGCCTTGTTCTCATTCTCCATTTCTTCCATATTCTTTAGGATGGCTGTTAGCATGCCATCGTTGGTCTGTGCCTCGATGGGCTTGTTATTTGCTCGCACAACCTCAGATTCACCCATGGCAGCAGTGATGCCTACCGTTGGTATGCACCTGACGTTACTTTGCGGTAACTTCTCAACCAAGACACTTAGAGTACTTGTTAGCCATTCTTCCAGTAGCTTCTTGACCACCGAGGGTGCTTCCTTAGCCACAGATGTGGAAGCTCCTTTTTCATGTAAGATCGTCAGATCTTCGGATGGGGAAGGTGAGATTTCTGCATCTGGTGTGGCGCTAGGGGTTGTGGTCAAGATGCCCTCGTCGCCGGCCTCGTTGAGAGGACCAAACCCCCGCTATTGCTTTCATTCTTGTGTTATTTTCGGCCATCTTTTGTTTTTGTGTGGTGTAGAGAATGGTAGTTGGTTGTTCTCTAGGTGGATACTATGATTTTGATTCTCGAAATCCCCACAGACGGCGCCAAATTATTTGGCTCAAAAGTTATCAATATACTTTGTAAGCTTGAAAAACAATCAAAAGTAGATGAGGGTAAATCGTAATCAAATATAATAAGACCTAGAGATGAAAAATGAAGCTGTTATTATAGATCTAGTAGTATAAAACGATAATATGAACTCGAGAGAAAATATCGTTAGAGATAGAGGTGGAGAGAGAGTAGGAGAGAATCAGAGAATTGTATTATTCGAGAATAATAACGATGCCCCTTTTACAATGTGAAGGTCTCCTTTATATAGTAGGAGACCTTCATCGAAATAATCATAAAGGTACAAAAATAGGTAACGTCTTTTTAGTGAAGATATTGAGCTTTAAACGACGTCGCTTTTGTCCCCACGTCCAAGTCGTACCCTTGCTTTGGTTGACGTATACTCACTGGGCGTACCCATCGGCGTAGAGACGTTGAGGGTCAAATTTGACCCTATACAGTTATGTTGAAGAACAAAGAGGTCACGTATAAGGTTCCATGTTATATATCTGATAAAAAATATAAATTCACCTCTATATATGGAGGTCTCACATTATATATGTAGAGGAACACATATATACAATATTATTATAATCTAATGCAGTGTCATCTCTGTAGAAGCACATGAGTTATTTCAGACCCAAATCAATGGCAAGAGAATATAATTTTGTATGCTTACCTTCACCAAAGAACTTTATGGCTCTATAATGCGCAATCATCTTTTCATAATACACTGACCATCAAGGCTTTGTTCTCATTTTTAAAAGTTAACCAATAGTTTTTCTATTTTGAAAAGACTATCACAATTGGGAACAAAATAAGAAAAAGGAACAGTTAGAAACTATTCTAAATATTACTAGTAACTAATACTATGAAAGATTACATCCCTTCAACTGGAGTAAATCATGCTAGAAGGTTTTATATAATGAAAGTATGAAGGAATGTACGTAAGCAAAGTGTTTGAATGAAGCAATCTTCAGCATAGTATTTGTTCACGTCATTGAATAAAATTCCAAAAAAAAGTGATTTTTTTTCGAATGAAAGTAGTATTTAAAAATTAGAGTTGTGTTTGGACATGAATATAATTTGGAATTGTTTTTGAATTCTTGTGAGTGGTTTGAGTAAAAATTTTGAAAAATAGCCATTTGGAGTTTTTAAAATTTTCGAAAAATCCAAAATTAATTTTCAAGTGAAAATTAAAAATTTCATGGCCAAACACTGATTTAAAAAAAAATGAAAACTTAAAAAAAAAACAAAGTAAAAAGGTTTTCATGACTAAACGGGCTCATAGTTTCTTCACAAAAAAACTCAAGCAAATAGTAAGAAGTGAATAGAAGAACTGATAAATTGATTTGACAAGAATTGCGAATTGGCAAAGTTGTCATAAAAAAAATTTCGGGTAGCAATTGCATTGTTTTCTTTCTACACTTTGACAGCAAAAGACAAACATTTAGGCAAGTTTTTTTCCTTTAAGGCACCTGTTGAACAAGACTTTTAGATAGCCAAGAGTTGAAGGCGAAATACATAAAGGGCCCTTTAAGTTGTTCACAAAGGTCACTTGAACATCTCAATTATCCAAATATTCAACTAGACACTTTACCGAATATATATGTGTCATTTGGACACCTTCTTTCAACAGATGACATAAGTGAAATGCAATCGCTGATTACGTGGTAAATGAACCAATAAAATAATAACACAATGTAATGCTAAATTAAAATGATAAATAATAATTTTAAAAGAAATTCAATAAACTAAAGAAACAAAAGAAAAACCCAAAACCCAACTTCTGCCAACGCCTCCACCTTCGAACACTGCTCCGCCGTTGTATTTCTTTGTCGGCGACTAATCAATCCCACCACCTTCCCTGTTCCCAATTCTCCCTTTCCAAAACCCACCTTTTCACTTCATCATTGACTCATGACCCATTTTTGTTTTCACTATATTGCACTGTACCAGTTTTAAACCTTTTTCATCTGATCCCGTAAAGGATAAAGAAGAAACAATTGCTCAGTCTTTATCGTCTGAGCTTGTCAAACAACTGGACGTTGAATCTCTCTCCATTCCGAAAAGACTCCATCTTTCTTTCTCCCACCAAACTTTAACGCCTTCCCTGATCTTTACCACACTCAATCTTTCCCCAGATGCTTGGCAGAACCGTTCTAGGGTTTTTCAAATGAGTTAAATCCAAAGAAAGTTTCAAACTTGATGATGAAGTTTTGTCTTTCTTTGTGGATTATTTTGGGAGGAGAAACGATTTTAAAGCTGCAAATGATGTGTTTACTGATAGCCAAGGGATAACGGTATAATTATTCCAAGGATTTTTCCAAACAGAATTCTGATAATTTTCTAACTTTAATTATGCTGGGACTTCCTTTTAATGGTGAAATGTGGCGTTGAGATTAGTAGGTTAAGGCAGAGAAGATAGTGGAAGAAAATTTCGGAGAAGAAGGGGAGCATAAGTGAGCTGCACCAGTTAAATTAAAAAAAAAGAATGAAACAAACATAATTTTTAAAGGCTTCACTTGCTGCAAGGCGAGTGTAGTACACACATTTTGTCATGTCACTTTGAAGGGTTTAAGAGACACATTAAAATATAGCTTGAGGTCTCTACTTGATAAATAGGTCTGTTAAGGTATTTAAATGACCGTTGTGGACAACTTAAAGGGGCCATTTATGTATTTCGCCAAAGTTGAAATTATTCCTAAAAGAAAACTTAATTAGTTGCTAATAACAACAAACACAACTTTTTACAAACGCCACTTAAATCAAATCGGTTCTTTCCTATCTAAACGGTATTACGAATATGTTATTATTAAATATTTTAAGAAGTAGAATATTTAGGTAAATAAGAAGGGCAGAGAGAATAATATTCTCGCTCAAATTGGAAATAGACAGTTAATAGCTGCAAACATTACTGGAGGTAATACCGATCATCCGTTATACAAGGAGTTTATGGATTTTATACAATCCA
>MU774576.1:0-28200 GCA_026770625.1 Nicotiana glauca
TGACATAAATCTTGTTGGAACTCCAGAAGAGCTCCAAAAGGCAATTGAATATCTTAAGAATGAATTTGAGATGAATTATCTTGAAAAGACAAAACTTTGTCTTTGTCTGCAAATTGTACATTTAGCGGACATGATCTTTATCCATCAATATGCCTATACAGAAAGGGTTTTAAAACGCTTTTACATGGACAAAGCGGACCCATTAAAGTGGATAAGGATTTGTTCCGACCTCCAGAAGAGGATGAGGAACTCATTTGTCCCGAAGTACCCTATCTTAGTCAATTGGTGCACTAGTGTATATAGCTAATGCTACAAGGCCTGCCATAGCATTTTCTATTAATTTACTAGCAAGATATAGTTCTTCTCCTACACGGATTAAGGATCCGTTCTTACCTCCAGAAGAGGATGATGAACTCCTTTGTCCAGATATACCCAAGTCTCTGCACTGTACTCTTTTTTCCTTGCTCGGGTTTTTTCCCACTGGATTTTTCCTGGTAAGGTTTTTAATGAGGCAGCTTGCAATGTATATCATTCGTGTACTCTTTTTCCTTGACTAGGATTTTTTCCCACGAGGTTTTTCCTAGTAAGGTTTTAACGAGGCACATAATAATGAACATCCAAGGAGGATTGCTTTGAAAATATTTTTGTGGATGTCCATTTATTACTCCGTTGTAGATAATCTTCCTGAAGAAGATTATCTATTTAGTACTCCATTGAAGTTTTCTACAAGCAGCTGATGCAGATGGTATACAAGATTAAAATGCGGAGATTCAAATATTTGAAACAAAGTTTTCATCAGGGGGAGTAAAATACGCGATGCACTTTTTTTTTCTTACTTAGGGTTTTTCCCACGGGGTTTTCCTTATAAGGTTTTTAGTAAGACATCTAGCAATGCGTATTACTAAATATGTGTACTCTTTTTCCTTCACTGGGATTTTTTCCCACGGGGTTTTTCTTAGTAAGGTTTTAATGAGGCACATTATCTTTTAATGAACATCAAAGGAGGAGTGTTATAAATATATATATTATGGATGTTCATTTACTACTCCGTTGTAAATAAGCTTCCTGAAGAAGCTTATCATTTCGGTACTCCGTTATGGATAAATATTAACCCCGACAGAAGATTATATATATGTGGTACAGTAGCAGCTTACAAGCAACTTACAAGAAGCTTACACAGCAGCTTGCAGTAACAGCTTACACAGCAGCTTGCAGTAGCAGCTTACACATCAGCTTTCTTTTTTCTATAAATAAAAGAGTTTTCAGTTCGTTATCTAAGCTTATAATAAATCTCTCTCTCTCTATACTTGTCTTTGATTACTTTACTTCAAAGTCTTTATTTTATAACAATGGCATCACATCAGCAGATAATTAGAGGACAAAAAGAATAAATATTTGTCTTATCTGATCATGCAGTATTCAACCAAATGAGAATATTATGCCAGTGAACGTGATAATATATTTCAGTAATATAAGTAACATATATTTCCATTCCACCCAAGAAAGTGAAAAATACAGTAAACCAGTTTCCATTCTCCAACCAGATTTTGTTGTCCAAATAAAAGACAAAAAGAAAATAAAAAACATAGAACATTGCTAAACCCCCATACCCATGGATCAAGAAAAGATTATATTCAGTTGAACGTTTAATCTAAGATTCTAATAAGTGATTAAGACCTTAAACTCTGAGCAAATAGACACTAAGTTCAGGAGCTCCATTACTATCAGGATTCATCATATAAAATGCCTCAGAATCTCTTGACCCAATAACTCTCTCAAACTTAGCCCTCATATACATAATCTCCCCAGAATCAGTACTCTCTTCTCCTCCATTCCCTGGCAAAACACCAGCTCCCATTGATATTGGCTCCACTGCTTTTAGAATTTGCATTTCCTTTGGCCCACATTCTCTTCTGTTTGCAAAACCACATTTTTTTCCATTGCAGTAAGTTCTCCATATAGGCTCATCTGTGAGTCTAGTTGCTTTCTTCTCTTCCTCTTTGTCACATTCCAATGCAATTCGAACTAACCCGGACGCCATTTCTCGGACTAATCCACTTATAGGAGTGGCTAGCTCAACCAAGAAAGCTGGTTGTGAAGTGGAATCTTTTTGAAATGCAAAATGTACATGTCCACGCCTGTGACCAAATAGGGTACCAACAACTCTGGTTCCAAGACCTTGTTGGAAGTTTCCTCTGTTTCGTCCGAGTGAAGTTAGAACAGATTTTAGCCTGGCAACTGCTATAGTTTGCAGCTTCCTCCTTGTTGCTGAAGCTGAAGCTGAAGCTGATTCTTGTTTTAACTGGTTGTCCTCTGTCTTGTTTTCATGTATAGCGTTCAAAGTAGAAGACTTTATATTCTCTGTTTTCCCTTCTTCATTTCTGTTGATGTCTGAGGAGGGTTTTGGAGATTGATCTTTTAGTGCGACTTCTTGTTCTTCTTCTTCTTCATTGCTGACTTTAGCTGTCCAGTGGAACTGCCTCTTAGAAGACAAGTCTTGGAAACTCTTAGCCATGATTGTCTTCATCTGAGAAAAGAAAATCAAGAATAGGCTGCACCTTTAAAGTGGAGAGTGAGGGCTGAAGAGGGGTAGAAAGATTCTGGTTTCTTCTTTATTAAATGGATTTCCTTTTTTCTTTTCTTATTTGTTCGAGCAAATAGGAATCTGACACAAGCGTCCCCACATACTGTCGTGGGAATTGGGACTTAGGAGTGTCAAAACAATAGGGAAAGGGGAGAAGGCTTGAGGATGTGGGGAGAGAAAGGTAAATGTTTTGAAATAAAGAAAGGAATCTAAGGGAGACATAAGATGTGTTATTTCACTTTCTTGTGGGGTATGGTGAGAAAGAAGTAGCCTTGACTGGCTCTTTTTGACCTGAACCAAAACAGTGTTAAAAAAATAAAAAGAGGTGGTCACAAAAATCACAGTGAAAGAGAGAACCAAAGAAACATCACTATTTGCCGTAGACATCCTCCCAACACAACGTTCTGCTTCATGTTTTGTTCGTATGATAAAACCTGCACCCATATCTAAAAGGGAACAGACAGTGATGATGTTTGCCTCAGCTCAGCAATCACTTAGATTCTCAAACCATAAAAAAAACATGAAATATTATGTTTCGACTCAAGACACAGTAACCTGCGATACACAGTGCATAAAAGCTGACGCTCTGATCAGGATTTACAGTTCCCTCATCCTCTTTTCATTTTTTTAAAATTTCGCTACGCCAACCTTTAGACCTGATATTGTGGGCCTGAATGAAATGGAGAAACAGAGGCATATTTATTTTCATTTCAGTGTTTAATTTCTTTTAGTTTCCCCTCTCCAAAAGTAAACGACTTGCGAGTTGCAACTGGCAGACAAAGAAGTGAGTGAAAACTATAGGAGATTAGGATTCAAATGCCAGCAAAACCGAAGACAGTTAGGAATAGAGGTGGATCAAAAGCATACAAGGAATACCAATTAGGCAACGTTGAGTTGTAAAGCCACTACAAGTATGACCATTTACATTCATCATTCGTCCTACAATTTTTTTTAGGTAAAAGTAATAAAGATGCAAACCCTGAAGAAATCAATTACATTAGTCCTGGTGGGGCTGAGTCGTCCAATTAGTGTGAAGAACCAACTGATGATAAAGAGCACTAGCAATTCCCACTCTGACTAATATAAATATACTAAAAGCACTTGTTTAGTGTAGAGGACATTCTAAAGCAAATTTAATAATTACAAAACATATGGACATAATTAAAAGAGTACAAATTGAACTCAAGACCACAAGCAGGTGCCAAGAGCTTTTTGTACAAGATAGAAGAGAAACCACCTCTAAAACGACTGAAAGGTGCTTGCCTACAGAAAAAAAAAAAAAAAAAAAAAAAAAAAAAAAAAAAAAAAAGGTCCTAAAGTTGGCTATCCAATTTTTGCTCTGCTTCCGAGTCTTGTTGTTTGGGCGGAGCTGCAACAACTCTATTCATCCTGGCACGTGCTTCAGCAAACATCCTCTGTTGCGCAGCCAACGCTTCCTCTTCAGTCATTTCAGCTACATTGCTACACTTCCCGGCTCTCACAGTGTCCTGTGGAAGAAACACAAAGCAAAGGGCAATCGTCAATGAAAATCTTTTCACCATTTCACATTTATCGGATTCAAAACAAATGTCAGCTAGCACGACGATCGGCTAATTCTCTAGCCATGTGCAGAGGTTTATTGATCAAAAGGTGAGGGGAAAAAAAAAAAGAGGAATGAATATAACACTTTGTGACGAATCCATGAAAGGTAGGGTACTTCCTTTCAACAGCAGAAGGATGTCTTAAAACGTCCTAATTTTAGGCCATTCATAGATTCCAACTCATGTAAGGAGACAGAAACGAGCCCTTACGTACCACAGTCTCCAGTTTGTGTTGTTCATATGCAGCATAAACTTCTTCAATATATTCCCCAAAGCCAAGAACCTGAAAGACAAAAGCTGTTAACAATTCCAAGGAAACGGAAGGATATCCAACAATTTTCACAGCTTAACATATTAAAATAACCTAAAAGTATACTATTTTAATTAAGGTTTCTTGTTACTCAACATACAATTGAAGAAGTATTTGTACCACACTTAAAGGTTAAAACTGCTAAATGGATTTCACAATGAAAGGTTGTTCCTGGAGACGAAAAGAAACTAGAATGTGATCTCTGCAATTGATAAGGCCTAACATCACATTTGGGGGAGAAACAAACTAGCAAACCAAACATGAAAGTAATTAACAACATTTGCATTTCATCATCCTTATTGGCATTGCGCAACTTCATGAACTAGGATGAGAAGTAGGTTTGAACTTCTTTAAATCAACTTCAAATGAGCTCATGCTAAGGGTGATTACCGGGGAAAAAGACAGAATTGCAAAAGAAGCAAGATGAAGATGATGAACATAATAGAGAAACTGCAGGATCAAGAAGTACCTCTAAAGCCTTGAGTACATGCTCTGGGGCAATTGTTCGTCTATCTTCTCTATTACAAACTTCATTTGATTCTGATGAGATAAGATTGATGAACTCTGCACAATAACAATGAAAGGCAGAACACCATGCAAATGAGAAAAATAACCACATTAAGAAGATTCGACATGTATGAATTCAAGCTAAAGAGATGATAATATATAATCTAGTATAAGGAAAGAAGATAGGAGAAACTTCAGTGCTGTTCAAATAGCAAACAAACATCACCCACCATTAACGGAAATATGCTTATCAAAAATATCAATGGAACTAGGTAAATAAAAGCACTGTACCGAAATGAATTATTACACTTTGGTTCTGCCAACCACATCCCAAAAGATCTTGAATGAACAAAAAGATTATGGAATAGGTTGTCTATAAGAAAGGATTAAGGAATAGGTTAGTATAACAGAGTAATGATCAAGTTTCATTAGAACTCTCACTTTTTGAGTTACCAGGAGTCATCTACGGAGTACAACTTAAGATGAGTTAAAAAGAACTTGAATGCCTTTAATAGTTACCTGTCTACCTAACTATGTCCTAAACTTCAATGCTTATCAGATCCTCTGTCTTGTGTCTCACAACACTAAATCGGAAGAGTGACAAGTGACAACCAATCTAACAAACAACTAGAGAAAAAGCTTCCTAGTCAACCGTCGTCCTCCAATGTAAATACAGATTATTACTTATTCCCCCTAATATTCTAGAGAGGCATAGATGCTATTAGAAGCAAACGCAACGGCCAACACTTTAAATCACATTAATTGAACTTTAAACTAAACTCAAAAATTAAATCAGACACATTAAAATCAACTCACCTACACAACATTCAATCAAAAGATCCTGAGCATCTCGGGCAACCCGGACATCAGGAGGCAACATCTCTTTAATAATCTTTGTCATAGTTGCTGAGAATAGAAAATATTACAATCAGTATAATATTCAGCAAATCAAACAGATAAGTAACCATCAGGGAAAATCACATATCTATCCCAAATAACAAGCACATGATGACAACAAAAAAGATTATAAGGTGAAACCAGAGGCGTTAAAATAAATTTCAATATTACCACTATTTGGCTTTAGCAACTGAAATCATCAATCTCATTATCTAATAAATTCAGATTTCTTTTCAAAAGCAGTTAGTATCACTTAAGTCGCGCACAAATCGATTTTTACCCTCCTCAGAAATATTTCACAAAATCCCCTTTCCCAGCAGGGGAGGAGCTAAAGGGAGGCAAGAGGGTTCAATTGAACCCCCTTCCATAAAATTGTAGAGTGAAAAAGGCCAAAAATGATTTTTTTGGGTTATATATCAACTGTTGAATCCCATTTGCATGAGGGAAGATTCTAGTGTAATGGTAAAGGGATTTAGGGGGTTATTGCTATAGGTCACATGTTCAAATTTTAGGTATGACACTTCAAGACTTTTTTTAATCCAGCTCCGCCACTATCTCACAGCCTTGTAAAAATTGCTACGATAGCTTTTAGTAAACCTAACCCCTTCTCCAAGAGAAATTAATATCACTCTCTGCTTACTCCTTATTCATCCACTCAAAATCTCGTAATATTACGTTTTAACACCAAACCAAACAGGAATAACATGATAATTCACCAAAAAATATATTATAAAAAATACAGAATCACGGTAGCTACAAAAACAGAGAAATATAGATCATTCTAGGAATATATACCACACATACGCAGCTGTAAAAGGAGAACATGGAGAGGGAAGAGGAAAACCTTTGGGAAGCGAAGCATCCTCCTTTGTTTTACCAACGATATCCATCGGATCCATTTTAACCCTTCAAAACCAAATCAAAATCTCGAATTTAATACCAAACTCATAAATTCTTAGATAAACAAAATCGAAAGAGCTGAATACGAGAAAACAAATACTATAAGACAATTATTTTTACCTTACACGGAGACACTGCAAAACTGGCAGACCGGCGAGAAAATTGAGCTGCAAGTCGGCCGATTGGAAGAAATCGGAAAGGGATGGAAGTAGGTGATCGGAGTCGCTGACGGTGGTGGTTCATGGTGGATATAGAGAGAGAAGGATGCGTCCGCAGACGACTAGGGCAAAGCGCATTCAAAGAGGGATTCTCCACGCGCGAAACGGGAGGTGTCGTGCATAATCCGCGGGTCCCATCATTCTTGTGGATGCTAAATGGGGCGTGGAACGCACGCATGGGCGAAGTGTGTGGGATTGCATGTGACGTATGTTGCTTATATAGTTTTCAGCAAAACGAAAAAAAGGTCGGGTGGATGGAGTTAGTGGTTGCCAATGAAAGGGAGAGGAGACGAGAAAGTTTCCGACTCTGCTGGATCTGCCAATTATGTGATGCAACCCCATTTCGCTCAATATGGGCCTTCTCTAGTTGGGCTCGGGGCTCCATTTTGGAATAGAATAACCAGAAATTTTCATAAAGCATTATCTTTTAGTAGTAATTAACTATTTATAGATACTATTTATTATATTACGGATTATAAATACTTTTTTTGTAGTTATAAGATATATTTAATGTATTTAAGCTATTGTATTCATGAATATAGTAGCAAAATAGGTGTAAATCAGGGAAGTCCAGCTAATCAGTTATTATATTCGATTGTATTCATGGAGTAAAACGTGGGATTACAACTGGACAAATTATTGTATTCGACTGTGTTCACGGCGTGAAATAGGGGATTACACTATTTTTAAAACGGAAAGTGAATCAATTAACATAATAGACTCTTAATATAACTCAACAAACTCAATTATAACACATAACTTTTGTGTTTTTAGTTATAAAAAAAGATTCTCAACCGAAAAATACATCAAAAATATAGCAACCTTCAGAGAAATTATATAATACATCTGAATAAATAAATTATATTAATTAATATATATATATATAGCGAGGCAGTGAATATAATGAAATACATAGAATACAACGGGATATATTGAAAAACAATGAAAAAAAGAGTGAATACAATAAAACACATGGGATACAACGAAATACATTGAATTACAGTGAAAAAAAGACAATGAATACAATGAAATACATGAAAATACAGCGTGATTCGTTGAAAATATATTGAAATATATTAACAGAAAAATAAGTTGCTCATCCCCAAAATCTGTCGTCTTTGTTCAAGAACAAACTCTAATTTCCAACGAATCCGTCGTCGAGCAAAAACCCTGAATGGAGACGGTTGTTGCTTTTATTAAAGCCTTTCGATGTGTTAGCAACAAACCAATCAAATAACAATTTTCATTTCAAGAACCCTAACAATCGTGGTTTTATGGGAAAAAAGAGTAAAGTGTATGCAAAAAGAGAGAGAAAATGTGGTTTGTGTAATTTACTGTGATTATGTGAGAGAAAACCTGAAAGGGGAGAGAGAAATATATGAATTAACGTATATGATGCCTTAAATGTAGGATATAACTATAATTAGATATTTTGCTATAAAGGTTAAAAGGTAGCTATATAATATAATTTTTTAAAATTATATTTATTTAAAATAAATAGGGTACTAAGCTTTTCTATATGGTGTAAAATTTCCTAGAATCATTACACAAATAGCCTGACGAATTTACTGTTTACATTTCTTAACTGGTTCATACAAATTATACATTAATTATACACTCTTACATTTTAGTTTAAGTGGTTAAGTGATTGGCTATTTAAATTAAATCTCTGGCATTTCGGCTATGACCTTTTCGGCTTGAGAAAATTATCAAAGGGATCTTTAATATATAGGGATTGGACTAATTTGGTCCTTATATATATATATATATATATATATATATATATATATATATATATATATATATATATATATATATATATATATATATATATATATATATATCCTCAACTCAAATAGTCTTTCAAAGTATGTGAAGAGTGAATGTTTTAATCCTAAAATACACATGTATGCGGTAAAATCGGAGGGGGCGATTTTGTGGTCATCATGGTGCTTGCTTCCTAGGGCTCAAGGTAGATCTCGAGGTACAACTCGTAGGGTTTCCAAATGCCCGACTCTAGGGCAATGTGGACCGACAGCTATGATGGAGAAACGGGAAGTTCCCTAGGTACTTGATTAAGGTTGGCATGCTAGTATGTGCCCGTACCATGGCATTAAATGACTGCATCCTCCAGGTGTTTTTGTAATAAATGCACTTTGTACTATGTTAGGGTTACCCTTGATATATAAAGGGGATCTTGTTTATATTGTAGACAAGTTACAATATACTACACCGTACATCCAATACAAGAACATTCTCTGCTCTCTAACTCAAACATACTCTCTATTTGATCATTTTACTTACATTTATTGTCTTACTTATATTTATTACATTTCATTAATTGTTCTTCATTTATTGCCCATTATTGGTCATAAAGAGCCGCCATCAAATTTATCATAACTATTAATCCTCCATCGATTGTCCTTAGCCGGGCATCCGACTCGACCTCGAGGCCCCGTATACACAAGCTCGAGGCCCTGATTTCCAGTCATTTGGTTTGATTATTACACTGTCTAATCTTTCACTCAGTATCTATTGTCTAACAACTAGCATAAAAATAGATCACGTATTTTTAGAACCATAAAATCAAATTTAGTTGTTATTACTATTTTCAAGGTAAACAGTTTGGCGCCCACCGTGGGGCTAAAAATAATAGTGCTTATTTTCTTGCTGATTTACTACATAACGCAAGTTATCTTTCACACTTTTTCTTGTCCAAGATCTTTGATTTCTGGTCAAAATGTCTAACTCAGTAAACGCACATGAAAACAACGGTCTTGAGGACCATGGAGAAAATGGTGTAGTTGTTCTAGGTATTGGTGTACCACTACGAAACCCTGAGGATGCACCAAAACCAATTATCATGGACGTGGTCTCGCGCAATGCTCAACACCTCGAGATAAGCTCCCACACCAACAAGAGTATAAAGGAAACCAACAGGAAGCCCAAAAAATCTCGGCTCAGGAAGAAGGGGTTAGCCTTCACGTCATCTTCGAGATGTTATAGGCACAACAGCTTGCAATTGCTCAGCTGCAAAGCCACTAGATAACTCCCAACACGGTAGCACCGGAAACGTCTCCCCAAGCCGAGCAGGTACCAGAAAGACCAAGCAACAACGGGTCGGCAGACGACCCCGCCATCATAAAGATGCTTGAGGACCTTACAAAGAGGATCGAGTCGGGGGAGAAGAAGATATAAGAGAACGACAAGAAGGTAGAGACCTACAATTCTAGGGTCGATCAAATTCCCGGTGCACCCCCGATCCTGAAGGGTATAGATTCGAAGAAGTTCGTACAAAAGTTGTTCCCACAAGAAGCGGTCCCAAAACCTATTCCAAAGAAGTTCAGAATGCCCGACCTTCCAAAGTATAATAGAACCTCGGACCCCAACGAGCACGTCACTGCTTACACTTGTGCAGTGAACGGCAATGACCTAAATGACGACGAGATCGAATCCGTACTACTAAAAAAGTTCAGAGAGACTCTTTCAAAAGGGGCGATAATGTGGTATCACAACCTAGCCCATAACTCAATAGATTCATTTGCCATGCTGGCAAATTCCTTTATAAAGGCACATGTTGGTGCCATCAAGGTAGCTACAAGGAAATCCGACGTCGTCAAAATCAAGCAAAGGGAGAACGAGATGCTACGTGAGTTCATATCTCGCTTTCAAATGGAACAAATGGAACTACCACCAGTCTCCGACGACTGGGCAGTACAGGCTTTCACTCAAGGTTTGAACGAGCGAAGCTCGATAGCTTCAAAGCAGTTGAAGCAAAACTTAGTCGAATATCCCATCATGACTTTGTCGGATGTCCACAACTGATACCAATCGAAGATTAGGGTCGAAGATGACCAACTAGGAGTCCCCACAGTCTCGGTATATCCTAGAACGCTTCCGGCAAAGGATCCAAAGCCAAACAAAGAAAGATACCAACCATACACTGAAGATAGAAGAAACGCCCGGAGGCGTAACATACCCCGTAATGACCGAAGGATGGATCGAGGTCAGAATCCTTACGGACTCGTTAGCAGAGTTGGATTCGATAGGCATATAGGGCCGACAGAGGCACCCCGCTTGTCGAATACAACTTCAATGTCGACATTTTAGATATCGTATTCGCCATCGGTAAAATTAGAGACACCAGGTGGCCAAGGCCTATACAATCAGATCATTCGCAAAGGAACCATAACTTAGTGTGTGAATTTCACGACACACATGGTCAGAGGACCGAGGATTTCCGACAACTCTGGAAGAAGTAGCCCGACTACTCAGCAAAGGTCACCTCCAAGAATTCCTTAGCGACCGAGCCAAAAATCAATTCCAGAAAAGAGAGGCGACCAAGAAAAACAAAACAGATGAGCCAAAACATGTTATCCACAAGATCTTTGATGCTCCACAAGAACCTATGGTCAGGAGAACAAAAATATCCATCACCGGAGAAAAGTGAACTCGAGGTTACATACCCGAGGACGCCCTCACATTCAGCGATGAAGATATCGAGGCTCTATCTCAGCCTCATAAAGGCGCATTGGTAATTTCTTTTCTTGTAAATACATTTCAAATTAAGAGTGTGATTGTGGATCCAGGTAGCTCGGCTAACATTATCATGTTAAGGGTGGTGGAGAAGCTCGGACTGCTTGACCAGATTGTGCCTGCCTCTCGAGTCCTCAACAGATTCAACATGGCAATCAAAATAAAGAAAGGAGAAATCACCCTCCCGATCAACGTGGTCGGCACAACCCAAAATGTAAAGTTTCATGTCATCGAAGGAGACATGAGGTACGACGCATTGCTAGGAAGGCCGTGGATACGCTGCATGAGAGCAGTACCATCCACTCTCCATCAAATGATGAAATTTTCGACAAAAGGATGGGATAAAAACTATCTACTGGGAACATCATGCAGCAAAAGAGATGTTTGTGGTGCATGATGTGGCATCGACGCCAATACCTCCACCAATGAAGGAGCCAAAGGATAAACAAACAGTAAAATAGTAATAAAAAGATATAATCTCATCTACACCCGACTAAAGAAGTAAAGGACTATATCGCATCCCCATAACAAACTATTGAAGCATATCGAGGCCCAAGGCTCTATCGGTACTAAGGTATAACCATATCCCTTTTTAGTTACATTTTACACTAACCTGTGTACGGGTATCTGATTGAAACAGCCGAAATGCTTTCCAACTTGAAGTCCTTAGGTTCCAAAAGCATACGTTGCACTCTTTTCCTTCGACTGGGTTTTTATCCTAAGAAGGGTTTTACCGGTAAGGTTTTTAATGAGGCAACATCCATATTCTACCTAAGGAAGAGTCAACAAGTATTCAAGGCTTCTTTTCAATCAAACTCGAATACTGGGGGGCATCCTCCCGGAAGGTCACCTCCTCGGAGAAGCCAAGATGTTCTAAATGGGGTCTCGATAGGAAAACGATGTACCAGGCCAAACGAATAGAATAAGCGAGCCCTTGACAGCAAAAACGTGTATACTTGTACCAAGTAATCAAAGAATACTTTCCCTTCCATTAAAACATTTTGCTTTTCAAAGAAGTTCGGTATTTTTTACAAAAACGACTCCAGAGCCAAAAACGTCCCGAACACTTGGGGACTGACGTCAAAAACTCGAAGCCTTATGACCTCCGCATCGGAAGCTTCGAACTTGTAAGCCCTCAATGAGTCAACATCAAGGTTACAAAAATGGATCAAGAAGCCAAATATGTCCCGAACACTCGGGGACTATCATCAAAAACTCGAAACTGTATGACCCCCCGGTCGGAAGCTTCAAAATCGTAAGCCCTCAATGAGGCAACGTCAAGTCTACAAAAATGGCTCCAGAGCCAAGAAAACTTTCAATGTCTCGGGGACTACCCCCAATTGCTATCCCATCAACTTATCAAAACCCGAGGCCATAAGATCTCATATAGGTAACCTCAACCTCGTAATACCTTTATAAGGCAACACCAAAAATTGTAAGACCTCAAGCAAGGCATGAACCATACTTGTACCAAGTAACCAAAACTATAAGACCTCAAGAAAGGCATGTAAAAATTATAAGACCTTACAAAAAGGCATTACCCCGATCTTAAAGTTAAGGCTATATATTCGAACTTGTAAGACCCCTAAAAAGGTATACCCTCGATACAGATGCCAAAACTACTTCATTCGGGAACTAAAAGACTACGGCCAAACACAAATGACTACGTTCATAAGGCTCCGGCCAAACTAATACAACTCGGGGACGGCCGACCGTCGTTATAGAATCAGAGCCCTTCAATTACTTCGAAAGTACTTCAAAAAGAACCGGGTTAAACAAGCTACCCTTGACATAGGCAAAAGAGCTTCGACTATGCCAGCTCCAAACTATAGGCTTCGAAACACTCAGCCACCGAGCAAAACCTCCCGAGGTGCTCGTTCATCACCATATAACAACTCACAATTGAGGTTTTTATCAAACCGTCAAAGAGTTAGGCAAACAGAGTTTCAAAAGGTCCTTAACGAAGGAAAAATAAAGCCTATATTAGAGGTCGTACCGACCTAATGCATAAGAGCCACTGCCGCCAGCCCATATAAAAGGTCGAAGCAAAGAGAAATGCATGAAAAATGAAACCACAAGGCTTCCTTTTATACGTATATGTGAAAAAATACAAAGCTCCATTTACAATGTTCTTTAAAATCACTATACACAAAATCAGAAAAGAAAGGCCTAATCTACGCCCCCCCCCCCCAGGGACTATGGCCCGTCGGCCTCTTTCCCGCTATCTTCGGCATCGGATAGAAGGAACTTAGCTTCATATTCATCTGCTTGTGTTTGGTTTATCTCTTCTGAGAGATTGAAGCCCCTGGCATGGATCTCTTCGGGGGTTTCCCTCCGAGATTTACACCTAACATAATCTTTGCTCCTACTCTACCGATCGAGAGCTCCTCTTAGCTCAGCTCGAGCATCGGCAGTGTCTTGCAAATAGACGTCCATTTTCTTATCAGCCTTGATTTAGGTCTCTTCGACTTCAGCCCGAGCATCTACAACTATTGGCCCAAGAATAAGTGAAGTTTTGAAGACGGACAAAAGAACGTAGACATGGACCAGGTCTATCTTGTGAAGCATAGTCATAATCAACCTATACATGTGAGATGCACGCGAAGGAGATAAATTTAACTTATCAAGAAGTAATATCTCCTGATCTAATTGAAAAGGCTGCATATTGGATAAGGAGAGAAGACTCCTTATATGAAGAGAACACAGATTAGGAAGGAGATAGTGTTAGAATTTGAGATCACCTTGAACTCTTCTACGATAGAAGAGTAGCATTTTGTATCCTAGTCAATCTATAATTACTAACCTATTAAATATCAGTGTTGTTCTCTTTTAAAGGTAATGCACATAAGTAAAAGTTAAACTTAAATTGAGAGCAAAAGAGCAAGGTGATTTTACAAGCAATTTATGTGTGATTCGAATGTGCAATCCTGATGCTACTTGAACGAGATAGAAGAACCAACTCCAAGTGTCTATCTTTTCTTCTAGTTCAATTGTAGTAGGTAATTTTACATTATACCTTTCAGCTTTCATAGAAGCAATTGTATTAGGTACCCAGAGTGTTCAAGTTAGAGTTAACTTGAAGTTGTCGCAACAGTTGATGCTGTGATCCACAATGGGATTAGAGTTAATCCTTAGGTTTACAAAGAGTTTTGTAAATGCTGTTTTGGCTCAATGATTTTAGTGTAAGTTTGGGAAAATCCTACTGAGTAGTAGGTCGTAGGTTTTTCACCCTTTGAGCTAGGTGTTTTCCATGTAAAAATCTCGGTGTTCTTTACTTTATTTCTTTATTATTCCACAAACAGTGGTAGTTGGAACACATAGAAGAACCAAGTCCTTCTATAGTTTAATTACGTGAAAATTGAGTACCACATAAATCACCCACTCTTGTGTGGTATTGACGTCTAAAACATCAATTGGTATCAAAGCGGGTTATCCTTGAAGAGGCTAACACCTTAGGAAAAGATCAAGATAAGTGCACCACCTGGAAACTGGGAAGGGCAATCCACTGCTAGGCCCCTACTCTTTAATGGTCAGTACTATTCTTGGTGGAACAATAGGATGAGAGATCACATCATAGGAGAAGACTATAAACTATGGGACATAGTCACTGATGATCCCCTGGTTACTACAAAGAAGAATGCTGAATGAGTGGACGTGCCAAAGACAAGGGTTGACTACGTTGCTGAAGACTTAAAGAAATGGGGAAAAAATACCAAGGCCAAGAAATGACTTGTGTGTGGACTGGGCCCAGATGAGTACAACAGGATTTAAAGTTGTACCACTGCTAACGAGATATGGGACGCTCTACAAGTGGCTCATGAAGGAACTCATCAAGTAAAGAGATCAAGAGGAACATTATTATATTTTCAATATGAGAATTTCACTATGAAGGAAGGAGAAACTATCCAGGAGATGTATACAAGGTTCACAACACTAACAAATGAACTTAAATCTCTTGAGAGAATTATCCTTGAAGAAGATAAGGTTGAGAAAATCAAGGGTCTTACCAGTGACTTGGGAAAGCAAAAAATCACTGCTATTCAGTAATCAAAGAACATTGCTACTCTCAAGTTGGATGCACTGATTAGAAACCTCACTGCCTATGAACTGAGAAGGGAAACCATGAAAATGGATGCACCCAAGAAGGAAAAGAGTTTGGCTCTCAGAATAGCTGAAGGTGCAGATCTGGAGGATGATGAAATGGCCATGATCACAAGGGATTCAAAAAGTACCTAGTGAGAGGAAAACGTTCTTCAAGAAGTACAACCTTCAACAAACTAAGGGTGCCTGAGAAATAGACCAACGAGGGTTGCTAAAAATTTGGCAAGACTGATCACATGATCAAGAACTATCCTTAGTGAGAAATTGAATGGAAGAATGAAAGGGTTGAACGAAGGATCAGGAAGAAGGAACAGGTTCAACCCAAAAGGAACAAAGGATCAACAAAGTCTATGGTTGCTGCATGGGGAGAAACATCAGATGAGGATTTAAAAGATGAAGCTGAAGATGAACAAACACTTATGGACATCGGAGAATCAAATGATGAACAAGAGGTCCAAGTGAAGGGAAGTAGCTAAATATGGTACATGGATAGTGGCTGCTCAAAACATATGACTGGAAGCAAAAACTAGTTCCTTTCACTTGAGGACTTAAAAGGAGGAAATGTCTTCTTTGGAAATGGGAATAAATTTATTAGGTCTGGAAAGGTAGGTAAGACAGACTCACACTCCATTGAGAATGTCTACTTGATAGATGGATTGAAATATAGCCTAATCAGTGTATCACAACTGTGTGACAGAGGTAACCTTGTAGCATTTACCTCTACCAAATGCTTCGTGATTAATCTTACTACTAACAAGATTATTTTGCAGGGAAAAAGAGTTAACAATATTTACATTGTAGATTTGTCCACTCTCTTAGAAAATGAACTCACATGCTTGAGTGTGTTGGACAATGATCCCCTCTTGTGGCACAAAATATTTGGTCATGCAAGTCTGAATCAACTCAACAAATTAGTCTCCAAGGACTTGGTTATAGAGTTACCTAACATCAAGTTCAAGGAAGACAAAGTTTGTGAGGCCTGTGCCAGGGGGAAGCAGGTAATATCATCCTTTAAAAGCAAGAAAATGGTGAGCACAACCAGGACGTTGGAAGTGGTTCATATGGATCTCTGTGGTCCAATGAGAACTTTGAGCAGAGGTGGTAACAAATATGTGATGGTACTTGTTGATGATTATTCTAGGTTTACTTGGGTACTATTCTTAACATCTAAGGATGAAGCATTTGACATGTTTACTGCCTTTGTTAGAAAAACTCAGAAACAACTAGGTAATCAACTTGCATCAACCAGGTCTGATCATGAAAATGAATTTGAAAATGCTAAGTTTGCTGAATTTTGTGATGAGCATGGTATAGATCATAATTTCTCTACCCTAGGACTCCTCAACAAAATGGAGTAGTTGAAAGAAAGAACAAGACTCTTGAATATATAGCTAGGACCATACTTATTTATAGTAAACTGCCTCATAGCTTCTGGGTAGAGGCTGTAAACACTGCATGTTATATCATTAATAGATGCATGACTAGACCTCTTGTAGAGAAGAATCCCTATGAGTTACTTAAAGGGATAAAACCAAATATATCCCATCTTTTTTTTTAAACCCCTCCCAAATTAGGAGGATCTATAGTGTTTCCACACTTTTCCTCTGGCGTGACTCGAACCCAAGACCTATCAGTTATAGGTGGAGATGCTTACCAATTGAGCAAGCCTCACTTTTTCAAATATATCCCATCTTAAGGCATTTGGATGCAAGTACTCTGTGCACAATAATGGAAAGAACTCCCTAGGTAAGTTTGATCCCATAAGTGATAAGGGAGTATTCTTCACATAGTAAAGTTTATAAAGTGTTCAATAAAAGAACTTTGTGTGTAGAAGAAAGTGTACATGTAGTTTTTATGAAAATAACATTCTTTATGAGAGACATGAACATGAAGATGAAGCTATTGGGATGGTAAAAGATTCGAGTGAAGTCTCAGCTCAAGCTAAAGTGGCACCAAAAGAAGGAACAGGTACTAGAACAGGTTCTTCCCTCTAGGGCAACCTGACAAGGGGGACCGATCAAAGAGGAACTAAAACTAATCCCCTAAAGGAACATGTTCATGGCCCTGTTCCTCAGCAACAGAACATGGGAGAAACATCAAGCAGAAATCAGTTGGTTGTGAAACCTCACAAGTATCAAAGTTCTCACCCCATTGAGAACATAATTATCGATCCAACCTTTGGAGTCAAAAGTAGATCACAATTAAAGAATCTGTGTGTTTTTGATACTTTTCTATCTCTTATTGAACCTAAAATTATTGTTAAGGCTTTGCAGGATTCAGATTGGGTAAATGTAATGCAAGATGAACTCAATCAGTTAGAGATTAGTCAAGTTTGGCATCTAGTTCCAAGACCCAAGGATAGATCAGTAATTGGCACAAAATGGGTCTTCAAAAACAAGCTTGATAAAGAGGGAACAGTTACAAGAAACAAGGCAAGGCTGGTGGTCCAAGGTTATAGCCAAGACGAGGGTATAGATTATGATGAGACCATTGCTCCAGTGGCAAGATTTGAGGCAATAAGACTCCTTATAGCCTATGCAGCACACATGGAATTTACTCTTCATCATATGGATGTCAAAAGTGACTTTCTGAATGGCTACCTAAAAGAAGAAGTGTTTGATAAACAACCTCTAGGGTTTGAGAGCAAGGAATGTCCTGAACATGTGTACAAATTAGACAAGGATCTCTATGGACTCGAGCAGGCTCCTAGAGCATGGTATGAACGATTGTCCAGATTCCTGCTTGAACATGGCTACAAAAGAGGTAAATTTGACATTACTCTATTCTTGAGGGAAAAAAGTAAGGATCTTCTTGTGGTACAAATATATGTTGATGACATAATTTTTGGGGCAACCACTGACAAACTAAGTAAGGATTTTCCAAATTAATGGGGAGTGAGTTTGAAATGAGTATGATGGGTGAGCTTAACTTTTTCTTAGGCTTACAGATCAACAAAACCCAAATAGAACCATGATCCATCAACAGAAATATGCAAAAGAGTTGATCAAAAAGTTTAAAATTGATGAATCAAAGGAAATAGACACCCCCATTGCAACTGCCGCTAAATTAGACTTAGATAAACCTGGTTCATCTATTGAACAGAAGTTGTATAGAGGTATGATTGGTTCACTTTTGTATCTTACTGCCAGCAGACCTGACATAGTTTTTAGTGTAGGGCTTTGTGCTCATTTTCAGGCCAATCCAAAGGAATCTCACTTGACTGTTGTCAAGAGGATACTGAGATATTTGAAAGGCACTACTGATATGTGTCTTTGGTACCCTAAAGGTAGCAATTTTAATCTAGTAGGGTATGCTGTTGCTAATTATGCAATTTTCCTTGTGGATAGGAAGAGCACCTCAGGTATGGCTCATTTTCTTGGTTCATGTATTGTATCATGGGCCACTAAAAAGCAGAATTCAGTGGCCTTATCCACTGCTGAGGCTGAATATGTTGTTGCTGCCTCTTGTTATGCTCAATTGTTGTCGATCAAATAGTAGCTGACAAATTTTGGCATTGAAGTTGGTTGTATTCCTATCTTCTATGATAACACTAGTGCTATAAGTATGACAAAGAACCATGTTCGTCATAAGAGGACTAAGCACGTAGATGTTAGACACCACTTCTTAAGAGATAACTATGAGAAATGATTGATTCTCATAGAATTCTGTACTACTTATAAACAAGTTGCTGACATTTTCACTAAAGCACTGAGTAGAAAAAACTTTGAGAGGAACATATTGGAATTAGGGATGATTAATATCACCTAATAGGACTGGCTCATAATGCACAATGAAAAAAAATGGAAAAAAAATTTGGCTAGGAAATCTGAACATGTATAAATATCTAGATTAATTTTTACTCAACTTCATACTGTAACTATTATACTCCTGTGACATGTGTTATTATGACTTACCGATCCCTTACAAAATTTTCTCTATTATGGTAAATTGAGGCATGGTCAATAGAATTCTAAATGAAAAACCTGGTTCATCAGCATTAGTTCATCTGAATACTAAGGTATGTTTTCTATACTTTGCATTATTAGAAATACAAATATTTAAATCAGGATCAGAAGTCCTACAATGGTTCAACTCCTTAGAAAATTCTATCTGTTTGCTTTTGAACCAGTTCCATCAACATTAGAACTCTAAACCACAAAATTTGCCTAAAATTTAGGGAAGCTTAACCGCTTATTCAAACCTGAATTTTCAGGTTGATTAGACCTCTAATTGACCACTTCCAAAGTTGTCGTTATCCATTAAATGTGTATTTCTCTATAAATACACATTATTACCTCCAGCCATCTTTATAATCCCAAAGCGTCAAAAATCCCTCTTTATTTTTACTTGCTTTCTTCTCCAAAATTCTAAAAATTAGCGATAATGACAAACCCACAAGACAACCCTGGAACTCCTCCACAACCCACTCCCTCTAATTCATCTACCTCTCTTCCACCTAGTACAACTCCCAAACGCAGGATGAGAAGGGTAAAAATGCTTGCTCGAAAAACAGTAGCTTGTGGGGCTCTTTCAAAGAAGTTGAATGAGAAATTAAAGGCAATCCAAGTCCAACACTCTGATTCTGAGTCGTACAAATCTACTAGTGAGGGGGAAGAAACTGGGTCTTCTGACTCGAAAATGGCTCAAGAATCCCATTCTAAGGTGATTTTCTCTTTGTTTGAGAATTTAGAAACTTGGTTTGTTCTGGTTGGGCCAATCAGGGATGTAGAATTACTTGAAGTAGGCAGGAGTGGTGGTAAAAAGAAATCTGCAAAAGAAAAAGAGAGAGAGGGTACATGTGGTGAAGAGAGGGGAAACGGGAAAAGAGTGGTTGATCATTCACCCACTGTTGGTTTGTCTGTGCCTGCAATCTATGGGGTTGAACAAGAAAAGGTAGAAGAGAGTGGCAAGAAGTTAAGGGGAAGTGGTTCTGGTGAAGCTGCTGAAGGTTTGGTTAATTTAAGTTCACAGAGATATGAACCTGGTTTATCAGTTGAAGAGACCCTAGAAGACCTTTTGAAAAAGATAGGTGCCAGTTACGATCCAAAGAAAAGGAGAACATCCACACCAAAAGTCCCCAATCCTCCTAAACCTTCCTAGATCGAAAGGTTTCCTCCCCAACACCTACTGACACTTCCTTACCAAAGAGAAGAGCCACAAGAAGCAGGGTGAAACAGAGTGAGGCTGATCTACGGAGGGCCTTAGCTAAAAGTAAGAAGAAGAGAATGGATAAAGGAAACGGGAAGGTTGCAGAGTCCTCAGAAGCTGCTAAAGTTGAGGGGATGGAATAGGTCCATCCAGAAAAAGTTACAATAGTGGAGGTTCAGACCCTCAAGCCTAAAAAGCCCAAGACTTCTTCCAAGAATTCTTCCTCTGTGTCTGAGGCAGCTGAACCTTCATTAGCTAAGATGAAAAGGTTTGTAGTGAAAAATAAACAAGTAAGAATTTCTGAAAATGAGGAATGGAGTGGAGAAGAAGAAAAAGATGAGTCTGATAGTAAACAAGACAAGCTTGCCATGATTGACAAAAGAAAAATTTTGAAGGGTAGATTGGTGAAAGACCTGATAGAAACTGGAATGATGAGACTGGTGGATGCCTTAGCTGCTCAGGGGTGGAAGGACATGGTCCTTCAGATGGATGGAAGGCTAGCCAGGAATGAGATCGTTGAGTTCATGGCAAATGCATAGGTTAAGGAGGGCAAGGTTAGCAACATGTGAAAGGAGTCCAAGTGATATTTGATGCAGAAAAACTGGGAGAGATACTTGACATACCCTCTGAAGGGTTTGATGACTATACAAGGCAAATGTGGCTTTGTCTGGACTCTGTTCCTACTGCCCTTGAAATTACCAGGAGGTTCTGTGATGCTGAAGATGTGAATAAGGCTAGGGCATTCAGAAGAGTGAAATGAGGCCATAACACAAAGTCATTTTTGAGTTTGTCAACAAGTGCCTACTGCCCAGGCAGGAGAGAAGGCATATTACAAATTATATGGACTTAGTGCTGATGGAGTGCCTGGAAAGAGGAATGTAAATTAATTTGACTGCACTCATCATCAGGATACTGGACAGGGTCATCAATGGCTCCAAGGCTTATGCTACCTCTTATGGCTTTATTCTAACTACGGTTCTGGATAGGTGTAACGTGCCTCTGAAGAAATGGTAAATGGCTTCAAGCAAGGGCCACTTTGGCATTATTACTCTAATTTCTTCTGACTACTTAGTCAATGTCATCCCAAACGAACCAGGTTCATCCAAGAAGACTCCTATCAATAGTAAAGTCAGGGCTCTTGTTCAGGAATGTGAAGCCAAGGATGCTGAGATAGCAGGGCTCAAGGCTCATGCGTCAGAGGTGGGTTCTGAGAGGGATGCCCTCAGAATTGAGCTTACCAAGGAAAATGAGAAGAATGATGGAATTCTTCACAATATGCTGAATTTTCTCCAAGCCCAAAACCAACCCTCTAGCCCTCCCAAGCCTTAGGAATCCTAGCCTTTGTCTCCTAAACCTGTCTAGCACCTTTAGCGACCTGGATTAGGGATGTCTCTATCTTTTGTTTTGCTCACGTTTTAAATATTTTTTTACTTTCTGGTTGTGGAGTGTGATAGCACCATATCTTATATTAATGATATCTATTGTTTTTTATCTAGATAAGTATTAATATTTCCTTGATAGTTTAAATATGTTTGCTTGATTACTGATGATTAAACCATGATTGCACTTGCAGTTGCCCCAGTGGCACTGAGTACTTATTAAAATCTGGGATCACACTTTGTATGCAACTTTTTAATGATGCCAAAAGGGGGAAGACATATTGTGCTTTACACATTCTGAATAAGTGATATTTGTAACCTAATTAACCTGGTCCATGATGATAAGTGAATTTTCTAAATGTTTTATTAATGGATAAGCTTAGTTCTTGCAGGATCCAAGTAAGTAAAAGTCACAAAGTTTGTCATCATAAAAAAAGGAGAATTTGTTGGCCCAAGAACATGTGAAGTTTTGAAGACTGACAAAAGAACTTAGACATGGACCAGGTCCATCTTGTGAAGCACAGTCATGATCAACCTGTACATGTGAGATGCATGTGAAGGAGATAAATCTAACTTATCACGAAGTAATATCTCCTGATCTGATCGAAAAGATTGGATATTGGATAAGGAGAGAAAGACTCCTTATATGAAGAGAACACAGTTTAGGAAGGAGATAGTGTTAGAGTTTGAGATCACCTTGAACTCTTCTACGATAGAAGAGTAGCATTTTATATCCCAGTGAATCTCTAGTTACTAACCCATTAAATATCAGAGTTGTTCTCTTTTACAGTTAATGCACATAAGCAGAAGTTAAACTTAAATTGAGAGCAAAAGAGCAATGCGATTTTGCAAGCAATTTATGTGTGATTCGAGTGTGCCATCCTGACGCTACTTGAACGAGATAGAAGAACCAGTTCCAAGTGTCTATATTTTCTTCTAGTTCAATTGTAGTAGGTGATTTTACATTATACCTTTCAGCTTTCATAGAAGCAATTGTATTAGATACCCAGAATATTCAAGTTAGAGTTAACTTGAAGCTATGGCAATAATTGAGGCTGTGTGCCACAACAGGATTAGAGTTAATCCTTTAGTTTACGAAGAGTTTTGTAAATGTTATTTTGGCTCAGTGATTTTAGTAGAAGTTTGGAAAAATCCTACTGAGTAGTATGTCATGGTTTTTCACCTTTTGAGCCATGTGTTTTCCACGTAAAAATCTCTGTGTTCTTTACTTTCTTTATTTATTATTCCGCAAATAATAGTAGTTGGAACACATAGAAGAACCAAGTCCTTCTATAGTTCAGTTATGTGAAAATTGGGTACAACACAAATCCCCCCTTTTGTGTGGTATTGACGTCTAAAATATCAACAACCTCGGCCTTCATCTTTAGAAGTTCAGACTCGAGCCTCTCAATCATTCTAGTTCAGACCGAGTTGTATGCACAAGCATTTTAGAGTTGCACTTCGAGGCTGGAAGCCTTGGCCAAAGCATCTCTCATAGTCGCAACTTGGGCATCTGCATTTGAAAGTACAAGGGGGGTAAATTGTCACAAATTGAAATTAATCGTTACTGAGTTGACTTAAAACTTTAGTAGTCGGCTAAATATGGCAATCTTGCAGATATAACAGTTTGAGGTAATATGCAGAGATTAAAGACACCAGAAATTTTATACTAGTTCGGATTCAATATGAATCCTAATCCAGTCCCCTTGGGTTGCAAGGGATTTCTCTTCAAGCAAATGAGTTTTCTTTCGAGTACAGATGTGATGTATGTCGTTCAGATTTTCTAGCACTCGTTTGATACAATGCCTCACCAGTTGTATGCCCTCTTTCTATCTCTAACTTATTACACAGCAGATCTATGTAGGCTGTGTTGATACCCAATTTTTCTCTATGTATTTTTATACTCAAAATACTTTCAAAATAGCATGTATATGCATATTTAAAGTATCCCCAAGAGTTTTGGTATTTTTCCTAATTTTTGAAGATTTTTAGAATCAAGTTATTGTCTATTTTAACAGTGTAAAACACCAATAATTATTCCCAAATTGTCATTTTTGTGAACCATTTATTCTCCACCCTTATGTTTGCACCAAATATAATTAAGGTAATTTTTGCATATTTTTATAAATTTATTTGATATTTTTTTAAGCTAAATTGTTCAAAATTACAATTATAGCCTATGTTATAATTAACTGCGTTTTATAATTATAAAATTGCTCCAGATATTTTTAAATTAATGTTTATATGTTATCAATTAGTACTGAGATTTCAATTTATTTTAAAATTATTTTTTAACTATTTTAATTAATTAAAAAGAGGAAAATGGCTATTTAAAAGCTAGCCCATTTCCATTTCAATTTTAACCACATTTGATCCCAATTTTTAACCTCAATTCAGCCCAATTAGGCGACCCAATTATATTGTAACCCAATTCCTTTACCCGTTTGTCCAACCCGCCTATTTTCGTCTTTTAATCACGGCCGTTGATCATTTTGATCAACGGCCCTCATCCATTCCTTCCTTTTTTAATCCTCAATTACCCCTAACCCTAATCACTTCTCCAAATCAGCCGCCCCAAATCCCCTCTCCTCTCAAACACTCTCTGAACCCTAGCAGCCCACTTTTTTCTCCGATCAAAAATACACCGGCGTCCATGGCTTCTCAGGCCATGGACGGCCTATATTCTCTCCCCTTTCACCCAAAGCCATGATTGTTCGAGCTTTCAAGGCTCAACCTTCAACAGACCTGTTCAGGTCCTCCGTCGACCTAAGATCCCCTGGCTTCTCCGGCTCCGTTCCGGTGTGTTCGAGCTCTGAAAAACTTAGTCATGGTTCAGATTCGTTCAGAGACCAGACCATTCCAGGCCTTCTCGTCTCTATGGTTTCTGAGAAACCCTAAAAAGCTTGATTCGAGGTTTTCTCTCCTTATCTTCTTAGACTTGTAGCAGGTCTATGCTCTATTCAATTTTTTAACGATTTTTCCCTAATTTTCCCTTTTAAAATTAGTCTGTTCAAATTAGGGTTTTCAAAATCCTAAGATGATTCTTCTTCTTCTTCTTTCTTTATGTGAATCTGTGTGTTCATGCCATGTTGGAGGGGTTTTTGTTTGATTCTTAATATGCATGTCTCTCTGCCTTTGTTCTATTACTGCTTCTACTGATTTTTCTACAAGCATGTTTATACGCCTATCTTGCCTACTAAAAGTGTTTACTTTAACTGAATCTATTTGGGTTATCGAACTTGCTTCTTTCATTATTTCCTAAACTCCTATGACATCTCTTCTCTGAACTTGTTTAAGTTTTAGTTTTCCTAAAACTTGTTCTTTACAAGCTTTCACTCTATTGCTTTTGATTGCTATATGTGTCTGTGATTCTTGCAAGCTTTTGGTCTAGGGTTCTACCCTAGAATCCCTAGGCTCTCAAACTCATGTTGAGTTCATAGACTAAATTGGAAACTTGCTTTTCAAAAACTGTTTATGCCGATCTCTTCTCCTTTGCTTGATGTAAGCATGCTTATATACGAGGCTTATTCTTCTGAATTGATTCTATTAGCTTGTGATTGATTTCAATCCCCTTTTACTAAGGCTTAATTGATTTGCTACTGATTTTTACAACTCAGCCTTTTCCCTATTTTCCTCACTAAGTTCATTCAAGGTTTTGAATTTCTGACTGTCTGATTATTTTATTTCCTTATTCTTTCAAAAAAAACATGTACTATAGTTTCCTACCTTAAATAGATTCTGTGTGCACTTGCCCTTTATTATGTTACTCTGAAAGGTTTTCCCTTCCTTAATTACCACTCCCGTTTGATATCAAATCCCTTTGACTAAGGAAGATTTTATTTGATTGACTGAGATTTTATTACCTTGCCTTCTTGTCTACTCGTTTTTGCACTATAAAAGCTCACAGCACACACGAGTTTTTAGGACACACACAAAAATTTTCAAAAACAGCTTTACACAATCACTCAAACACAATTCTCACAGATTCTTTCTGCACCTTTGCAACACACTACTACTCTCTACTCTTTACTCTCTACTCTCTACTACTACTAGTACTCTCTATTTTTTCTACTACTGCTGAGCACTCTACTCCTTTCTCTCCTGCTGTCTGAATCAGCTGGAATTCCTCTGAGCTCCCAAGTACTTGTTGAAGTTCCTTGAGTTTGTTCCTGTTGACTGCCTAGCTGTTTGTTTGCTGTTGCTATTATGCTGTTCTAAAACTTGCAACTGGTATGTTTTCCTAGTTAAATAGCACACTCTTTATTATGTGTTCACTCCTCCTCTTCTACATTTCTTTCCTTGTGTGTTTACTTATGCTTTCCTGCATTATGTGATTACATTCAAGCATGCTATGCCTTTTTCTCTATATTTTCAATCTGTTATGCTTTTATTCCCTTCCCCCTATTCCCTTTGTATGTGAGTATTGTCCTGAATCATGGCAGCACTTTGAATTGCTGTCTGTGATCCAGAATTAGACTCCCCCGAGTCTTTACTCAATTGCTTTCCCATTCCCTCTCCCCTTTATGTGTTGAGCCCTAATTTGGGTCTGGTGGTGTCTTAATCACCATTCAGACCTGAGTTTGACACTCAAAGAGTCTGCTCTTATTTGTTTGAATCTAAGCAAGGGGTCAGGGGTGTGACAGTCTATACCATGGCTGGGTATGACCACCTCCTGCTGTGGTTCCTCCCTCACTTTGCACTTACTCCTAGTTCTTAAGTTCTACCCCCCTTTGGTAAGCCATGCTTAGGGACCCTGGAGTTCCCTCTGAACTTGGATGCCTGAGGGCTGGTAATTCCACACTTGCACTATTCTGTTACAATATTCATTCTTCAGAGTGTAAGTATTGCCTGGGCTATTGAAGCTCCTTGGAGCTTTGAAACACTCTGAATAAAAGAATTCCTTGGAAACTGGAATCCAGATTTGGTGAAACACATGTTATTGGATATTGAGATCGCATTAGGCAGTTTGGATCTAGCTGTAGGCTGTGATGTATTTTTTTTACTTTTTTTCTTCTGGTTCTATAATAATTCTGTATAAAAGAACTCGGGGGTATATTAGTAAAGGGTATGGGAGGGGTTTATATTTGCTTGCATATGTTAAAGGATAGATACCATGCCTATAGGATCAATATTGTTGTTTAATTACTTAGATACCATGCTCATAGGATTCATGTTGCAATTTAATCATTTAGATATCATGCCTATAGGGTTTTAATGTTCGAACTCGACCACTTAGATATCATGCCTAACAGGTTTAATACTTTAAATCATCTAAAGATCATGTCTATAGGCTTTGCATTCTTTTTCATTCAAGCATATAGAAATCATGCCTGTAGAAATGCATAAAAGATAGGCAAAACAGTTTTCAAACTCCCTCTTCCTTTTATAGCACTTTACTTCTGAAAACTCTACTGTACGTTTCCTTAAACAATTCTGTTGATTTTTTAAACCTTTCTAAACTTCTACAATTTCCAAGCTTCTGCTTTACCAAACTTTTCTGCATTAGGCCCTTAATCAATAATTCGTTAAAATACTCCAATTCCTAACAATTGGATCCGAGTTGCCTAATGCAGACCTTTTATCTAATTCTATGTGTTAAATTGGTCCGTCCGTCGCTTAAGTATTAATTTTAAGACCAAACTAGTATCTGTAAGCCATGCTAAACTAAGTGTTATCTGACTTACGGGGTTTTATGTGAGCCTTGCATGTTTGTTTGTCAATCCCCTTACTTGTTATTTATTTTGGTTGTCGAAACTAGTATTTTGTCCTTTTAAACCCCATATATGCCTCTACCCCTTTCTTTCCCTTTAGGATTAGAAGTCCTAATACCCCGGGACTGATAGGTTGGGATGAATACTAGCATGCAATAAGTAAACGAGACTAATCACGCTTAAATACCTTAACGGGTTGGGAAGGGTAGAATATGGATATGATGACTGGTGCGTTAATATCTCGTGTGAGAATGATTGTTGGGTATTGCACCAAAGTGATCCATATTATATTTAAACCTAGGACCCCTTTTTCTCTTTCTTTATTTATT
>MU774576.1:29280-45199 GCA_026770625.1 Nicotiana glauca
ACGGCCGGGAACCACACTAGTGGATCTTGAGGGGTGCCTAACACCTTCCCCTCGAGATAATCTCAAGCCCTTACCCGAACTCTGGTCTTCCTTCAAAATCTTCTTCTTTTCTTTAAGTGTCCTAATGCACTATAATCATTAGGTGGCGACTCTTCAAAATCCATAACCCGATTCCTCAAAAGGGAATAAGAGTTGTTTTGTCCATAATGTCGTAAACTCGATTCCGCTCCTTTTTTTTTGGGGGGGGGGAGGGGGGAAAGGGGGCGTCGACAGCATGGCGACTCTGCTGGGGATACCTTTAAGGCTTTTACCATTACGTGCTTTTGTGACTTTATTGCTTCCTTAATTGCATTTACTTTCTGTCTTTAATTATTTCATCAAAAAAATACTAACTTGGCTCTTCATGTTTTTCTTTCCTTTAATTTCTTCTTTTACTGCCTTATTATTTCAATTCTGTTGTAATTTTTGAGCATTTATTGTAATCTTTACTTTATGAACGTGAAAATACATGCAATTTGTTTCATTATTGTAACTGCATTCCTCAACATCATATTCCACTCGTGCCAAAACAAATCCTATATCAACGCTTATAATGAGTTGTGACCTGTCTAGCCATGGTGACCAAGACCTTAATGGAAGGGATCGACGGACAGTCTTTCATCATAGTGCCCATGATCATCGCTGAAATCTATCGAGTCTTGGGAAAATGTCAACAAAGGGCTCCGCACTTCGAGGGTTGTAATCTGTTACTGCAACTTTGGCTCATAGAACACCTTCAGAAAGGCGACTACAGACAGGAAATCATACGCAGGTACTGGGATGACCATATCGCTTTTCACCACCCAAAGCGAATGAACTTCATGCCCAACATGTTTGCTCAGCCAGAGGACGCCAGTGGATGGGTAGGGTTGTTTGAGGATCTAAAAGAAGAGCAAGTTCAGTGGATGTTCGAGTGGTTCCCAATAGGGGAGTTCATTGTCCGTTCTCAAGACGCACCATTCCTCATACTCATCGGTCTGAGGGGAACTCGTCCTTATGTCCCTCTCCGGGCCATGAGGCAAGCTGGAAGAAAGCAGATCATACCAAGGATAGAGAAAATGAGTCATTTCAAGGCTGACTTTCAAGATGATGATAGCCCGCACAGGTGTCAAGCTCAGCATATGTGGCACTGCAAGCTTGTCTTAGGGAAGGAATCTATTGAACCATACAAGTATCATGCTGGGTGTGTACCACACTACACAGGTTGGTTGGAAGATGATCACATTGGTTTGGGCCGTCCAGGATTTTTCCGTGGTCATAGGCTTATTGATGAGAAAATTGAAGCGCAAGTCAAATACAATCAGCTGCACAAAAGGATGCGAGAATGTGAGAATGAACATCGGAAAATACAGGAAGCCCACGAGAAGCTGATCAACGAGTGGAAGGATATGGATGTCAACGCCAACAACCGGTTGGGGTATCTGGAGCGAGGTCTAGTGGAGTTGGAAGGGAAGTTCTTGAAAAGAATTGAAGATTGGCAGAATGCCAAGGGAAGTGCAGGCGGACATCTGGCCCGAGCCTATCTGCTGTTAGGACTGCGCGAGTTGATGCAGCTGTACGAGGGAGGCAAGAGTACTGAATCTAGGGAAGGTCCTTCTGGGAACAAGTAGTTAGGATCTTTTATTCCCTGCTTTCATAATGTAATAAGGCCACTGGCCATTAGTGATGTTTTTATTATGCAGTTGTTTTAAGACTCGTCTTGTTTTTATCAATAAAATGAGGCATTTAGCATTATTATAAGTTCTACAAATTTAATTTGTCGCTAGGACTACCTGGGGCACAATGGGGCACCCAAAGTAGGAAACAACTTATACTATTGCATAACGTGTTTAAATATCGCAATATTATTTTCAGAACCCGCACTAACTTTTTACCTTTTTTCTTTTATTTTTATTCCCCTCCCCAAAGGTTAGTTCGTGCATTCTGGCACCATCAACATACTCAACAAGATCCAAGGGTCCTCCACCTCCTCCTCCTCCGATTCCTACCAGAAACAGGAACAAAGGCAAAATGGGAGATGCTAGCGCTAGAAAGGAACTTGAGGAAACTTCTCAGAACGCTGCAATTACCAAGGAGACTGCTGCTCATCTTGAGCAGACTTTGTTGAGATTTCGGGAGGAATTGGACCAAGTTCGGAACCTGGCAAGCCTGTCAATCACTCTTGCCAATCCTGATGTTAACACCCAGAATCCCGTACCTCCATAAAACACCCTACAACCTCCAATACAACCCACTCATACCCAAGCCTGCAACACACGCAACAACACTCCACTACTCATTCCCGAACCCCAAAACACCACAAAAGACCATAACACTCCTATCTTTGTAGACACTATACCCCACTACACTCAGCCAATCGCAAGTGCACCCGAATCAGATGACAAGGGCTCCCTCATTCAGAATTTGGCCACTGAACTCAAGAAGTTAACTAGCCGGGTCCAAGGTGTCGAAGGTAGCTAAGGTAGTAAAGGGTTAAACTATGAATATCTTTGTGTTCAGCCAGATGTTGAGCTTCCGGAATGGTACAAACCTCCCAAGTTCGAGATGTTTGACGGTACAGGTGATCCCAGGGCTATCTGAGAATGTATTGTGATAAGCTGGTAGGAGTTGGAAGGGACGAGAAAATCCGCATGAAGCTGTTCATGAGGATTCTGAAAGGCGATGCCTTATCATGGTATATCAGCCAGGATGCCAAGAAATGGACAAGTTGGGTGAACATGGCATCCGACTTTATAGATCGATTCAGGTTCAAAACTGAGAACGCACCAGATATGTTCTATATCCAGAATCTGAAGAAGAAACCCATGAAGACCTTTCACGAGTATGCTACTCGTTGGAGGTCGGAAGCTGCTAAGGTCAGGCCGGCCTTGGAGGAAGAACAGATGAACAGGTTCTTTGTCCGTGCTCAGGATCTGCAATACTACGAATGGCTGATGCTAATAGAGGGTCAAAAGTTCTCCGACATAATCAAGTTGGGAGAAAGGATCGAAGAAGGCATCAAAAATGGTATGGTCACTAACCTCAAGGCATTGCAAGCTACCAACAAATCTTTACAGTCTGGTGGATCGTCAAAGAAAAAGGACGTAAATTCTGTAATGGCTGTGCAAAGGAACAATTCCCCTATGAAGTACAAACCTATCCCGCAACTCCACTCACATATCAACCTACCATAAATTACCAAGCACCCTCACCTACATACCAAATGTTGCTATCTGCCTACCAATCACCTCCACCGCCCACATATCAACCCACTTCACTAAGATATTCCCAACCCGTGCTTGTGTACCAAGCATACAACTCCCAACCTTATCACTACCCATCACCACCCACTCGCCAAAACTTTCCTCGACCTAGACCAAATTTCGACCGAAGACCTCCCAGGCAGTAAACCGCCATAGCCGAGTCGATTGACTAATTATATGAAAAACTCAGAGCAGCCGATTACGTTTCCCTATCCCAGCCATAACTCCAGAAAATCCTTCCCAATAGATCAATCCCAACAAAACCTGTGCATACCATTCCGGAATGAAAGGTCATACCATCGACGAGTGTCGCTCGTTAAAAGACAAGATTTAGACTTTGATTGATAACAAGGTCATTATAGCAAAGGAGCCCGCTCCCAATGTCCGGAACAATCCTCTGCCTGACCACAAGGGTGGGGGCATCCATATGATCGAGATTGAGGATGATTGGGACCCTAAGGGATCAATCAGGTTGATAGCTGAAGGAGATGAACCTAAAAAGCTAGCAGTTACCCTCAATCCCATTGTTGTTCAGATCCAGCCCTCTGAGGGCGATATGGTAAATGTGTCTGTACCACTCGAGTTTGAAGTGCCTTCTGCAAAGGCACCAAAACCAATCGAAGTTGAGTTTGGCATCACAAAAGCACCTGCACCGTTTGAAGTTACTGTGTTACCTTCCAGGATGCCTATTCCAGTTTCCATGACAGATGTGACCCTGTTCAAGTCAAACGCCATACCTTGGGATTACACAGTTGAGGCTAGAAGGAAAGGGAAAACACATACTGGAGAAGCAATCGCCGCGCAGGGCATGACCAGGACAGGCAGGGTATACACTCCAGAACATTTAGCTGAGTCCAGCAACCAAGCCTCTGGACGGGCTGTTGAAACTGGACCTGATGACCTTTGGAGGAAGATACAGGCCAAAGAATACTCAGTAGTTGAGCAAATGAGAAAAACACCAGCGCAGATTTCCATCTTGGCTTTTCTGCAAAGCTCTGAGGCACATAAAAATGCCTTAATGAAAATATTGAGTGAAGCTTATGTTCCCAGCAATATAACAGGAGGCGAAATGGCGAATATGGTGGGGCAGGTACTGGAAAGCCATAAGATCACCTTCCACGAGGATGAGTTACCACCAGAAGGGCTTAGTCACAACAAGGCGTTGCACATCACTGCGCAATGCGAAGATTATTTCATCACCAGGATCTTGGTTGACGGGGGATCCAGCCTTAACATTTGCCCGCTAATAACCCTCAGGACATTGGGTAAAGGACTGCATGAGATCAAAGACGGAGCTATCAGTGTTAAAGCTTTTGATGGATCTCAAAGATCCACCATCGGAGAAATTAGCATGTGCCTACAAATGGGACCCACCTGGTTCGATGTGGACTTCCAAGTTATAGACGTGCCAGCATCCTACAACTTATTGCTGGGGCGACCCTGGATTCACGCCGCTGGGGCTGTGGCGTCAACCCTGCATCAAGCTGTAAAGTTTGAATGGAATCATCAGGAAGTGATCATTCATGGCGACGGTAGCAACCCTATATACAGTCGCCAAACCATCCCGATGATCGGAGGTAGAAGGAAAATAGGTGGAGAAACATACCATCACATCGAGCGAGTCAACGCCATAGACAAAGACAAGTGGTGGGATAACAAAATTGAGAGCATTCTGAATTGGAGCGGGTACGAGCCCGGAAAGGGACTTGGCAAGAATCTCCAGGGCATCACCAAGCCCATCAAGTTGAAGAAGCATGGTACCACTTTCGGCCTGGGGTATGAATACACCTGGGAGGAGTTCAATCATTGGTCGCCACCGTGGCGCGGTCCCTACTATCCATTGGAACACCCCATACCTCAGCTGGAGCAAACCTTTCAGCCGGCTGACGTTATATATGGATCAGAGGAAGACGAGGCATTGGCAGCAATGAAGAACCTGTTTCTGGAGGATGATATGGATTGTTGTGTTATATTCGAGGAGGAGGGGAAGAAGGCCCTTCCATTCAAGCTGTGAATCAAGGAGAACGCCTCACCAATTGGTCAGTCAGGACCACCAGTGCCCGGAGAGCTTCGGGGTAGCAATGCTAAACGACGCACTATACATTGCATTTTACTTTTCCGCATTGTCTTTACTTCTGAAAAGAGCTCCGATGTTTCGAACAGTTATGAATTTAATCAAAAGCATTTTCCAAGTTTATTTTTTATATCTCGCTCTTATTACTTTTCTCTATCATTTATTTTATTTTTACACAGAATTACTATTACATATATTGATGATGAACCAACGACTGTGACTTGCAACGAGGCAATGCAACAAACGGACATAGATTCAGAAGAGGATGAAATACCAGAAGAGGTTGTCAGGGAGGTCGAGAATTTGGAGAACAGGCCTAAGTCTAATTTGAACGAGACTGAGGTTGTTAATTTGGGAGACGCAGAGAATGTCAAGGAAACACGTATCAGCATGCACCTATCGCCATCAGAAAAGAAAGAGTACACAGAGTTCCTAAAAGAGTATGAGGACATCTTTGCACGGTCTTATGATGACATGACAGGTCTCAGAACATCCATTATGGCTCACAAGTTACCGACAGATCCGGTATGCCCGCCAGTAAAACAGAAGCTCAGAAAATTCAAGCCAGACATGAGTCTGAAAATTAAAGAAGAAGTTACCAAACAAGTCAAAGCCAGGGTTCTCAAAGTGGTAGAGTATCCAACATGGTTAACTAATATCGTGCCGGTACCGAAGAAGGATGGGAAAGTTAGAGTCTGTGTCGACTACCAGGATCTTAACCGGGCCAGTCCTATGGACGACTTTCCTTTGCCAAATATACACATATTGATTGACAACTGCGCCAAACATGAGCTGCAGTCGTTCGTCGATTGTTTTGCTGGATACCATCAGATATGGATGGATGAAGAAGATGCAGAGAAAATGGTGTTCATCACGCCGTGGGGGATGTACTATTACAGAATGATGCCGTTCGGTTTGAAGAATGCTGGTGCTACCTACATGAGGGCCATGACCACTATCTTTCATGACNTCACATCCATTGTGGCTCACAAGTTACCGACAGATCCGGTATGCCCGCCAGTGAAACAGAAGCTCAGAAAATTCAAGCCAGACACGAGTCTAAAAATTAAAGAAGAAGTTACCAAACAAGTCAAAGCCAGGGTTCTCAGAGTGGTAGAGTATCCAACATGGTTAACCAACATCGTGCCGGTACCGAAGAAGGATGGGAAAGTTAGAGTCTGTGTCGACTACCGAGATCTTAATCGGGCCAGTCCTAAGGACGACTTTCCTTTGACAAGTATACACATATTGATTGACAACTGCGCCAAACATGAGCTGCAGTCATTCGTCGATTGTTTTGCTGGATACCATCAGATATGGATGGAGAAAGAAGATGCAGAGAAAATGGCGTTCATCACGCCGTGGGGGATGTACTATTATAGAATGATGCCGTTCGGTTTGAAGAATGCTGGTGCTACCTACATGAGGGCCATGACCACTATCTTTCATGACATGATACATAAAGAAATCGAGGTGTATGTAGATGACATCATCATCAAGTCCAGGAAAGCTACAGATCACATGGAAGATTTGAGGAAGTTCTTTAACAGATTGAGGAGATACAACTTGAAACTGAATCCCGCCAAATGTGCATTCGGGGTCCCTGCCGGAAAGTTATTGGGTTTCATTGTGAGTCGCCGAGGAATAGAATTGGATCCGGCAAAGGTCAAAGCCATTCAAGAGTTGTCGCCGCCTAAGAACAAGAAGGATGTAATGAGTTTTCTAGGAAGACTCAACTATATCAGCCGGTTCATAGCTCAGTCCACTGTCATTTATGAACCCATCTTCAAGATGCTAAAGAAGGATGCCGCCACCAAATGGACTGATGATTGTAAAAAGGCTTTCGACAGAATCAAGGAGTACTTGTCAACGCCGCCGGTCTTGGTTCTGCCTGAACCAGGGAGACCCCTATTACTTTATCTCGCACTATTGGATGGAGCATTTGGTTGTGTCTTAGGACAACATGATGAAACCGGAAAAAAGGAGCAAGCCATCTACTACCTTAGCAAGAAGTTTACCCCGTACGAGGCTCGGTATTCCTTATTAGAGTGCACCTGTTGTGCTCTGACCTGGGTAGCTCAGAAATTGAGGCACTATTTCTGTGCTTACACCACCTATCTCATATCCAGAATGGACCCATTGAAATATATCTTTCAGAAGCCCATGCCTACCGGCAAGCTCGCCAAATGGCAAATCCTGTTAAGCGAGTTCGACATTGTTTATGTTACCCAGAAGGCAGTCAAAGGACAAGCTTTGGCAGATCACCTCGCCGAGAATCCTGTAGGAGGAGAATACGAACCTCTAAAGACGTATTTTCCTGATGAAAAAGTAGCTTTCATAGGAGAGGACATTGCAGAATCCTACAATGGTTGGAGAATGTTTTTCGACGGAGCTGCAAATTTCAAAGGAGTCGGTATAGGAGCGGTCCTGGTATCAGAAATAGGTCAGCATTACCCAATATCCGCCGAGCTCAGATTTCCGTGCACCAATAACATGGCCGAGTACAAAGCCTGCATCTTAGGGCTCAAACTGGCGATTGACATGAACATTCAGGAGTTACTGGTGATCGGAGACTCGGACCTACTCATACATCTGGTTCGAGAAGAATGGGCAGCCAAGAATTCCAAGATGCTCCCTTATCTACATCATATACAGGAGTTGAGGAAGAGATTCAGAAAGACGGAATTCCAGCACGTCCCCAGAATACAGAATGAGTTCGTTGATGCCCTAGCCACTTTATCGTATATGATCCAGCATCCAGATACAAACTTTATTGATCCCATCCAAGTCAAGATTCACGACCAACCAGCTTATTGTGCTCACGTCGAGGAAGAAGCCGATGAGAAACCTTGGTTCCATAATATCAGAGAATACTTGACAACAGGAGAATACCCAGAACTTTCCAATGCTACTCAAAAGCGCGTGCTCCAGAGGCTAGCCAACAATTTCTTTCCCATCGGAGGAATCCTGTATAGGAGGACTCCCCATCTGGGTTTACTAAGGTGTGTCGATGTAAGGGAAGCAACCAAACTATTGGAGGAAGTGCACGCAGGGACCTGCGGGCCGCACATGAATGGTTTTGTTTTAGCCAAGAAGATACTTCGAGCAGGATATTTTTGGATGACTATGGAATGGACTGCATCCAGTATGTCCGAAGGTGCCATCGCTGTCAGATACATGCAGATATGATAAAAGTACCTCCAAACGAGCTTACTGCAACAAGCTCACCATGGCTGTTTGCCGCTTGGGGAATGGATGTTATTGGACCAATCGAGCCTGCCGCATCAAACAGACACAGGTTCATCTTAGTGGCAATTGATTACTTTAGCAAATGGGTTGAAGCAGCATCATACAAAGTAGTGACCAAGAAAGTTGTAACAGATTTCGTCCGCGACCGTATTGTTTGTCGGTTCGGAATTCTGGAATCAGTCATCACTGACAATGGTTCCAATCTCAACAGCGACCTGATGAAAGCAATGTGTGAGACTTTCAAGATCAAACATAAGAACTATACAGCTTACAGACCGCAGATGAATGGAGCTGTAGAAGCAGCCAATAAGAACATCAAGAAAATACTAAGAAAGATGATTGAAAGGCACAAGCAGTGGCACGAGAAATTATCGTTCGCCTTATTGGGTTATTGTACCACGGTCCGCACATCAACCGGGGCCACTCCCTATATGCTGGTTTATGGTACAGAGGCAGTCATTCCCGCCGAGGTAGAAATTCCCTCCTTAAGAATCATACAAGAAGCAGAGTTAGATAATGCCGAAAGGGTACAAAATCGCTACGAGCAATTAGCCCTTATAGATGGAAAGAGAATGAATACAGTTTGCCACGGTCAATTATATCAGAATAGAATGTCCAGAGCCTTCCACAAGAGATTTAAGCCAAGGAAGTTCACGCCAGGGCAGCTGGAATTGAAGAAAATATTTCCGCATCAAGATGAAGCTAAAGGAAAATTCTCTCCTAATTGGCAGGGTCTGTATATGGTTCACCGGGTTCTAACTGGAGCCTTATTCTCGCAGAAATGGACGGAGAAGTCTGGTCGAAGTCAATCAACTCAGACGTAGTAAAGAGATACTACATTTGATCACATATTTTCTTCATGATGTAATTTGAACTACGCCTGACCTGATTCCCGTTTAAGAGGGGATACATAGGCAGCCCTATGGGTTCGGTCATATTTTAATAAAATTTCCATCTTCCCCCGCTATTGGAACTGGGGAAGAATTTTGAGGAGGACCCTCAAAATTCCGAAGTCAGTCGTCAGTTCTCTCATCATCACCAACCTAGTAAACTAGGGCAGAATTTTGAGGGGGATCCTCAAAATTTTGGAATCAATCCGTGTCCAGTCATTCAACACAGCTGTCAGCAGCGCCAGCCCAGTAAACTGGGGCAGAATTTTGAGGAGGACCCTCAAAATTCTGGGACAAGTGAGGTTGTCGTGTCTTGAACCACGTTGCAGTTGTCGGTTCATCCAAAATAAAATCGTTTTCAAAATATATACTTGCATTATATTTACTGAATCATGCATAGATATCCCTTGCCTCGCCTTCGTTTAGCAACGCTACCCCAATGATACGTGACGTCAAAAGTCAGGTGATACGAACTAACCTTTCCCCTCTACAGAACTCACGATTTTTCTTTGAATGCAGGCACCCAGGTCGTAAATTATTGAGTACATTCACACACTCGTACTCTTCAGGATTGAAGAACAATCGCTCGTTCGCAAAGCTACTATCTACACCTAACATCCCCAGCAGCCACGATATCACAATCAGCTGTCAGCTAAGAAAATCTTGTTACTATTCATTTCCTGCATTTTGCATAAGGCTATTTTCTTCCTTCCGAGGTTAAGCTCTACCTCCATTCTACATAAGGCTACTTATCTTCCTTTCAAGACTAAGCTCTGTCTCCATTCTGCATGAGGCTACTTATCTGCCTTTCGAGACTAAGCTCTGTCTCCATTCTGCATGAGGCTCCTTATCTGCCTTCCGAGGTTAAGAACTACCTCCATTCTGCATAAGGCTACTTATCAGCCTTTCAAGACTAAGGTCTGTCTCCATCTGCATTGCATAAGGCTCCTTATCTGCCTTTCGAGGTGAAGCACTACCTCCATTCTGCATAAGCTTACTTATCTGCCTTTCGAGACTAAGCTCTGTCTCCATCCGCATTGCATAAGGCTACTTTTCTGCCTTCCGAGGTTAAGCACTACCCCCATTCTGCATAAGGCTACTTATCTTCCTTTTGAGACTAAGCTCTGTCTCCATCTGCATTGCATAAGACTACTTTTATGCCTTCTGAGGTTAAGCACTACCTCCATTCTGCATAAGCCTACATATCTGCCTTTCGAGACTAAGCTCTGTCTCCATCCGCATTGCATAAGGCTATCTTCTGCCTTCCGAGTTTAAGCACTACCTCCATCCTGCATAAGGCTACCTATCTGCCTTCCGAGACTAAGCATTGTCTCCATCCTGCATGGTTGAAATATCGCCACTTTTATTTTTCGAACGGCTGAAATATCGCCACCTGCATTTTAAATTCTCGCTATGGCTGAAAGATCGCACCCTTGCATTCATTTGGCTGAAAGATTGCCACATTTTCATGGGCTGAAAGATCGCCAACCTATTCAAAGGCGTCATAGTTTGGAGGCACCATCTGCATAGCCCGAGAACGTTATTTCATGGCCTGCGAATCTTTACTTTATGCTCTTCATGGCCCGGGACATCATAGTCTGAGGACGTCATCCTAACCGTCCAAAGGCAGCATTCATGGCCAAACGGGAACTTGAATCATGTTTAAATTATGCACAATATACACTACGTCGCTCATTTACAGGTACATCGGCTAGCAAACGGCCGTCTTAGCGGGAGCGCTCCCGCTCCGGTTCTCCGTAACCTGTTCGACATCGTAACCTTTCTCAAACTAGACCATCGCGTCCATTTTCCTAATCCCCATCATTGGTTCCTGAACTACATATGTCCTGATTCCTGTAAAACCAGGGATATGTAGGTAGCTCAGAAACCAGAGCACGGTCAAATTCTTTTGCAATCGCCGATTCCAGTCAAAATTGGCCATCTTATCTTTACCCGACAACTCTTTCATCCTCCTCGAGTAAAGAGGGGCAGTTGTTGACACCCAATTTTTCTCTATGTATTTTTATACTCAAAATACTTTCAAAATAGCATGTATATGCATATATAAGTATTCCTAAGAGTTTTGGTATTTTTCCTAATTTTGAAGATTTTTTAGAATCAAGTTATTGTCTATTTTAACAGTGTAAAACCCCAATAATTATTCCCAAATTGTCATTTTTGTAAACCATTTATTCTCCACCCTTATATTTTCACCAAATATAATTAATGTGATTTTTGCATATTTTTATAAATTTATTTGATATTTTTTTAAGCTAAATTGTTCAAAATTGCAATTATAGCCTATGTTATAAATAACCGCGTTTTATAATTATAAAATTACTCCAGATATTTTTAAATTAATTTTTATATGTTATCAATTAGTACTGTATTTTCAATTTGTTTTAAAATTATTTTTTAACTATTTTAAGTAATTAAAAAGAGGGAAAATGGCTATTTAAAAGCTAGCCCATTTCCATTTTAATTTTAACCACATTTGATCCCAATTTTTTAACCTAAATTCAGCCCAATTAGGCGACCCAATTACATTGTAACCCAATCCCTTTATCCATTTGTCCAACCCGCCCGTTTTCGTCTTTTAATCCTGGCCGTTGATCATTTTGATCAACGACCCTCATCCATTCCTTCCTTTTTTTATCCCCAATTACCCCCTAACCCTAATCACTTCTCCAAATCAGCCGCCCCAAATCCCCTCTCCTCTCAAACGCTCTCTGAACCCTAGCAGCCCACTTTCGTCTCTGATCAAAAATACACCAACATCCATGGCTTCTCAGGCCACGGACGACCTATATTCTCTCCCCTTTCACCCCAAGCCATGATTGTTCGAGCTTTCAAGGCTCAAACTTCAACAGACCTGTTCAGGTCCTCCGCTGACCTGAGCTCCCCTGGCTTCTCCGGCTCCGTTCCGGTGTGTTCGAGCTCTGAAAAACTTAGCCATGGTTCAGATTCATTCAGAGACCAGACCATTCTAGGCCTTCTCGTCTCTATGATTTCTGAGAAACCCTAAAAAGATTGATTTGAGGTTTTCTCTCCTTATCTTCTTAGATCTGTAGCAGGTCTATGCTCTATTCAGCTTTTTAACGATTTTTCCCTAATTTTCAAATTAGGGTTTTCAAAATCCTAAAACGATTCTTCTGCTTCTTCTTTCTTTATGTGAATCTGTGTGTTCATGCCATGTTTGAGGGGTTTTCGTTTGATTCTTAATATGCATGTCTCTCTGCCTTTGTTCTATTACTGCTTCTACTGGTTTTTCTACAAGCATGTTTATACGCCTATCTTGCCTACTGAAAGTGTTTACTTTTACTGAATCTATTTGGGTTATCGAACTTTCTTCTTTCACTATTTCCTAAACTCCTATGGCATCTCTTCTCTGAACTGGTTTGAGTTTTAGTTTTCCTAAAACTTGTTCTTTACAAGCTTTCACTCTACTGCTTTTGATTGCTACATGTGTCTGTGATTCTTGCAAGCTTTTGGTTCTAGGGTTCTACCCTAGAAACCCTAGGCTCTCAAACTCATGCTGAGTTCATAGACTAAATTGGAAACCTGCTTTTCTTTTGCTTATGATTCAAAAACTGTTTATGCCGATCTCTTCTCCTTTGCTTGATGTTAGCATGCTTATATACGAGGGTTTTTCTTCTGAATTGATTCTATTAGCTTGTGATTGATTTCAATCCCCTTTTACTAAGGCTTAATTGACTTGCTACTGATTTTTACAACTCAGCCTTTTCCCTATTTTCCTGACTAAGTTCATTCAAGGTTTTGAATTTCTGACTGTTTGATTATTTTATTTCCTTATTCTTTCAAAAAAAAGTGTGCTATAGTTTCCTACCTTAAATAGATTATGTGTGCACTTGCCCTTTATTATGTTACTCTGAAAGGTTTTCCCTTCCTTAATTACCACTCCCGTTTGAAATCAAATCCCTTTGACTAAGGGAGATTTTATTTGATTGACTGAGATTTTATTTCCTTGCCTTCTTGTCTACTCGTTTTTGCACTATAAAAGCTCACAGCACACACGAGTTTTTACGGACACACAAAAAATTTCAAAAACAGCTTTACACAATCACTCGAACACAATTCTCACAAATTCTTTCTGCACCTTTGCAACACACTACTACTCTCTACTCTTTACTCTCTACTCTCTACTACTACTACTACTCTCTATTTTCTCTACTACTGTTGAGCACTCTGCTCCTTTCTCTCCTGCTGTCTGAATCAGCTGGAGTTCCTCTGAACTCCCAAGTACTTGTTGAAGTTCCTTGAGTTTGTTCCTGCTGACTGCCTAGCTGTTTGTTTGCTGTTGCTATTCTGCTGTTCTAAAACTTGCAACTGGTATGTTTTCCTAGTTAAATAGCACCCTCTTTATTATGTGTTCACTCCTCCTCTTCTACACTTCTTTCCCTGTGTGTTTACTTATGCTTTCCTGCATTATGTGATTACATTCAAGCATGCTATGCCTTTTTCTCTATGTTTTCAATCTGTTATGCTTTTAATCCCTTCCCCATATTCCCTTTGTATGTGAGTATTGTCATGAATCATGACAGCACTTTGAATTGTTGTCTGTGATCCAGAATTAGACTCCCCCGAGTCTTTACTCAATTGCTTTCCCATTCCCTCTCCCCTTTATGTGTTGAGCCCTAATTTGGGTCTGGCGGTGTCCTAATCACCATTCAGACCTGAGTTTGACTCTCTAAGACTCTGCTCTTATTTGTTTGAATCTGAGCAAGGGGTTTGGGGTGTACCAGTCTATACCATGGCTGGGTATGACCACCTCCTGCTGTGGTTCCTCCCTCACATTGCACTTACTCCTAGTTCTTAAGTTCTACCCCCCTTTGGTAAGCCATGCTTAGGGACCCTGGAGTTCCCTCTGAACTTGGATGCCTGAGGGCTGGTAATTCCACACTTGCACTATTCTGTTACAATATTCATTCTTCAGAGTGTCGGTATTGCCTGGGCTCTTGAAGCTCCTTGGAGCTTTGAAACACTCTAAAAAAGAGAAGGCCTTGGAAACTGGAATCCAGATTTGGTGAAACACATGTTATTGGATATTGAGATCGCATTAGGCAATTTGGATCTAACTGTATGCTGTGATGTATTTTTTTTAGTTTCTTTCTTCTGGTTCTGTAATAATTTTGTATAAAAGAACTCGGGGGTATATTAATAAAGGGTATGGGAGGGGTTTATATTTGCTTGCATATGTGAAAGGGTAGATACCATGCCTATATGATCAATATTGTTGTTTAATTACTTAGATACCATGCTCATAGGATTCATGTTGCAATTTAATCATTTAGATATCATGCCTATAGGGTTTTAATGTTTGAACTCGACCACTTAGATATCATGCCTAACAGGTTTAATACTTTAAATCATCTAAAGATCATGTCAATAGTGTCACGACCCCAAACCCGGTCGTGATGGCGCCCAACACTAATCCTAGGCAAGCCCGACCATTATCTCTCTCTCAACCGAGCATGAAGCTCAAAACCAATTAATTAAATTCTTAAATCAAATATCAATACTCAAATGAAAACAATACGAAACACTAACATAAACTGTAACTCCCAAAGACCTGGGGTCATGAGTCTAGAGCCTCTAAATAATACCGAGTCAAGAATCCTAAAAAAAAATATGTTCTAAAGTACGGAAATAATAAAGGGATAGGGGAGGAGTCGGGTCCTGCGGACGTCAAACAGCTACCTCGACAACTCCTGAAAACTCTGGAAGCAGCAACTACCTCAACTAAGCTCCCGAAGTACCTGAATCTGCACACAAGGTGCATGGAGTAAAGTGAGTACTTCCAACTCAACGGTAATAGGCATGTATAACGTCTGACAGTAAGAAATCCCAAATACAGCACAAAGCAAAGCTATAACCAATTTGTCTACACATTCATCAATGGAACAGCAACAGGTAATGACAGGTAGAACAAGTAAATAACAATGCATGAATGCAATGCAATGCACATGACCGCTATGGCACGTAGCCCGATCCATTTAACGTTGACGGCGCTCACTGGGGGTGTGTACAAACTCTGGAGGGGCTCCTACAGCCCAAGCGCAATATAATCATAGCATTCGCTGCGGCGTGCAACCCGATCCACCAATATAATCATAGCATTTGCTGCGGCGTGCAGCCCGATCCACCATCAGTCCAGATGTGTGTGTATATATATATATATACATATATATATATATATACATATATATGTATGCATGCAAGCCACCAGGCACCGTCAAAATTATCATTTAAGTTCCAATTATCAGGAATTACAAATTTAGTGTTTAAAGTCTTAGAATTTTACTAATCATTACTAGACAGTGTTCATATCAGGACTGATATCATGAAAACATGCTAATATCATGGAAACAGTGATAATAATCCCTACGGGATCCAAATAATCGGCA
>MU774579.1:2468-19259 GCA_026770625.1 Nicotiana glauca
TGGTAGCTGTTGTTGTAGGCGAACTCTGCTAAAGGCAAAAACTGGTCCCACGAGCCTCCAAAGTCAATGACACAAGCTCGAAGCATATCTTCCAATATCTGAATAGTCCTCTCGGACTGACCATCTATCTGAGGATTTAATGCTGTACTCAACTGAACCTGTGTGCCTAACTCTTACTGAACCGCTCTCTAGAAGCGCGAGGTAAACTGCGTACCCCTATCTGAGATGATGGATACCGGCACCCCACGAAGGCGAACAATCTCCCGGATATAAATCTCAACTAACCTCTCGGATGAATAGGAGACTGCTACTGGGATGAAATGTGCTGACTTGGTCAGCCTATCAACACTGACCCAAATAGCATCAAACTTCTTCCGAGTCAACGGAAGTCTAGTAATAAAATCTATTGTAATCCGCTCCCACTTCCACTCGGGAAGCTCAATCCTCTGAAACACACCACCAGGCCTCTGATGCTCATATTTGACCTGCTGACAATTCAAACACCGAGCGACATACGCGACAATGTCCTTTTTCATCCTACGCCACCAATACTGCTTCCGGAAGTCCAGATACATCTTCGCGGCACCCGGGTGAATAGATTACCGAGGACTATGGGCCTCCGCTAAGATCAAATCTCGAATCCCATTAACATTGGGCACACAAACTCGCCCCTGCAATCTCAACACCCCGTCGTCACTAAGGTTACCTTCGTGGCACCTTCACGCTGCACCGTGTCTCTCAAGACACACAAATGGGGATCATCAAACTGCCGCTCACGGATACGCTCCAATAGAGAAGAACGAGCGACTGTGCAAGCCAACACTCTGCTAGGCTCAGAAATATCTAATCTCACAAAGCGGTTGGCTAAGGCCTGAACATCTAAAGCAAGCGGTCTCTGGCTGACTGGAATATAAGCGAGACTACCCATGCTGGCAGACTTTCTACTCAATGCATCGGCCACCACATTGGCCTTACCTGGGTGATATAAGATAGTAACATCATAATCTTTCAACAACTCTAGCCATCTCCTCTGCCACACATTCAACTCCTTCTGCTTGAACAAGTACTGAAGGCTCTTGTGATCCGTGTATACCTCACACGCCACACCATATAGATAATGCCTCCAAATTTTTAAAGCATGAACAACCGCTGCCAACTCTAGGTCATGAACCGGATAATTCTTCTCATGGATTTTCAACTGTCTCGAAGCATAGGCAATAACTTTGCCATCCTGCATCAATACCGCTCCAAGCCCAGTACGGGAAGCATCACAATAGACTGTGTAAGGCCCTGAACCCGTGGGCAAGATCAACACTGGTGCCGTAGTCAGAGCTGTCTTGAGCTTCTGAAAGCTCGCCTCGCACTCATCTGACCACTTGAACTGGGCACCCTTCTGGGTCAACCTGGTCATCGGGGCTGCAATAGAAGAGAACCCCTCTACGAACCGACGGTAGTAACCTGCTAACCCCAAGAAACTCCGAATCTCGGTCACTGAAGCTGGTCGAGGCCAATTCTTGACTGCCTCAATCTTCTTTGGGTCCACCTGAATACCCTCTACTGATACAATATGACCCAGGAATGCAACCGAACTCAACCAGAACTCGCATTTTGAAAACTTGGCATATAGCTGATTATCCTTCAGAGTCTGAAGAACCACTCTGAGGTGCTGCTCGTGCTCTTCCTGGCTGCGGGAGTACACCAGGATATCGTCTATAAAGACTATCACGAACAAGTCTAGATAAGGCCTGAACACTCGGTTCATCAACTCCATAAATGCTGCTGGGGCATTGGTCAACCCAAAAGACATGACTAAGAACTCGTAGTGCCCATACCGAGTGCGAAATGCTGTCTTAGGGATATCAGACGCCCTAATCTTCAACTGATGGTAGCCAGACCTCAAGTCTATTTTTGAGAACACCCTTGCTCCCTGGAGCTGGTCGAACAAATCATCAATCCTCGGCAGTGGATACTTATTCTTGATCGTCACTTTGTTTAATTGCCGGTAATCAATACACATCCGCATTGAACCATCCTTCTTCTTCACAAATAATACCGGCGCACCCCAAGGAGAAACACTAGGCCTGATAAAGCCCTTCTCTAGCAAGTCTTGCAACTGATCTTTTAACTCCTTTAACTCTGGCGGGGCCATGCGATACGGCGGAATAGAAATAGGCTGAGTGCCCGGAGCCAGATCAATACAGAAGTCAATATCCCTGTTGGGTGGCATACCCGGCAGGTCGGAAGGGAAAACCTCGGGAAACTCCCGTACAATAGGAACAGAGTCAATAGAAGGAACCTCTGCGCTGGAGTCACGAACATATGCCAGATAAGCTAAACACCCTTTCTCGACCATGCGTCGAGCCTTAACGTATGAAATAACATTGCGGGTGGCGTGACCTGGGGTCCCTTTCCACTCTAGTCGGGGTAATTCTGGCAAAGCCAAGGTCACGGTCTTGGCGTGACAATCTAGGATAGCATGATACGGGGACAACCAATCCATCCCCAATATAACATCAAAATCCACCATATCTAACAGTAATAGATCAACACGAGTCTCAAGACCCTCAAACACAACCACGCAGGAACGATGCACCCGGTCGACTACTATAGAGTCACCCACCGGCGTAGACACATAGACAGGAATGTCCAAGGCATAACTAGACATAGTCAGGCAAGGTGCAAAATAGGAAGACACATATGAATATGTAGACCCAGGGTCAAATAGTACTGAAGCATCTCTATCGCAAACCAGAATGGTACCTGTAATCACAGCATCTGACGCCTCCGCCTCTGGCCTGGCTGGCAAAGCATAAAATCGGGGCTCAGCACCACCTCCCTGAACCATGTCTCTAGGACGGTCATCTACCGGCTGACCTCTACCTCTGGCGGGATGGCCTCCACCTCTACGGTCTCGACCTCCACCTCTATGATCCCTACCCCCGCCCCTGGCTGGCTGGGCAGGCTGTGGGTCAGCTGGTGCCTGAATCATGGGGCGAGGACCCTGCTGCTGTGACTGTGTACCCCTCAATCTCGGGCAAGCTCTCCTGATGTGACCGTATTCTCCACACTCATAACACCCCTCGGAACGATGAGACTGGCCCTGACGGCCCGAATGACCTCCACGAACACTCTGAAGAGGTTGTGCACTGATGGGCTGCTGATCTGAATACTGCTCACGAAAACCACGATCACCTGAACCACCCTGTGAAGCCTGGAGGGCTGACTGAAAAGGCCTGGAAGACTGGCCCCTATCATAAGAATCCCTGCCTCCAGATGAGGCACCACCGAAACGACCTGAGTGACGGGGCTTCTTGTCTGCCCTATAACCGCCCCCCTGTGGTAAAACCATCTCGATCCTGCGGGCCACATTGGCCGCCTCCTGAAAAGTAATATCACTACCCGCCTCTCTGGCCATCTGAAGACGGATAGGCTGGATCAACCCATCAATAAATCTCCTCACTCTCTCCCTCTCAGTGGGGAGTATGACGAGGGCATGGCGAGCCAGATCGATAAACCGGGTCTCGTACTGTGTGACCATTATTGATCCCTGCTAGAGGCGCTCAAACTGCCTCCGATAAGCATCCCTCTGACTAACGGGAAAGAACTTCTCTAAAAACAACTCCGAGAACTAATCCCAAGTCAAAGGCGGTGACCCTGCTAGTCTAGCTGAACAGTAATCCCTCCACCAAGTCTTGGCAGATCCAGACAAACGAAAAGCCGCAAAATCATCTCTGTTGGACTCTACAATGCCCATGTTACGAAGAACCTCATGGCAGTTGTATAAGAAATCCTGGGGATCCTCAGAAGAAACTCCGCTGAATGTAGCAGTGAAGAGCTTAGTGAATCTGTCCAACCTCCATAAAGCATCTGCGGACATAGCCGCTCCATCACCGGTTTGTGTAACTACCCCCGGTTGAATGGCCGCAGCTGTCTGAACCAGTGGAACCTGAGTCTGGGGAGCTACCTGCTCCGGAGTACGTACAACAGGAGTCTGGGCTCCTCCTCCAGCGTGAGGAGTGACTGGTGTTATAGGAAGCAATCCTGCTCTGGTAACACTCTCCATAATACTAACCAACCAGACCAAGGCGTCCTGAAGAACAGGGGTAGCAATAAACCCCTTTGGGACCTGAGCTGGGCCCACCGGAACTGCCTGGGCTGGGGCCGGAACCTCCTCACCAAGGTTAACCTGAGTATCCGCCTCTGGTGTTGCTGCTGGTGGCTGGGTTCTGCCCCTACCTCGGCCCCTAGCCTGGCCACGTCATCTGCCCCTAGTGGGAGCTGCCTGGGGGTCGGACTGCTAATCAGTGGATGAGGAAGCGCCTGTTCTCGCCATCTACGAAAGAGCAGAGTAGAAATTCAATCAGCATTTGAGGAACCAAATCGCACGACAAGAAAGAACAAATGAGAGATTATTCCTAACTCAATAGACTCTGGGGAACAAGTACAGACGTCTCCGTACCTACCCCTCAGACCCTACTAAGTTTGTTCGTGAGTTGTGAGACCTATGTAACCTAGTGCTCTGATACCAACTTGTCACGACCCGGATTTCCCACCATCGGGATCGTGATGGCGCCTACTCGTGGTAGCTAGGCAAGCCAACTTACTTACCGTTTCCATTAGTAATATCATTCTATTGTCAATTTATAGCATCATTAATAATAACAACAATAACTACAGAAGTCTAATTTCATAAATTTGAATAAATACAAAATGCTTAACAATATTCCCCACCCAAGATTTGGTGTCACATACTCACGAACTACTAAGAATAAACTACATATAAAAATTTGAAAGAAATATAACAGCTGTCTGTCTCGAAACAATGAGGCAACAGTATAAATGAAAAGTATGAGAAGAGACACCGGGCCGGCGGACGCGTGCAAGGCTACCTCAGTCTCGTGATAATAAAATCCTGCTCCCGGACTACTACTGCTGCTGCTGCTCAAAACCTGGAATTGTGCAAAATGCACAGAAGTGTAGTTCAGCACAACCGACCCCATGTGCTGGTAAGTGTCTAGCCTAACCCCGGCGAAATAGTGACGAGGCTAGACTGGACGCCACGTAAACATGTGCAGTTATAAATATACAGTGGAAATCGAATACCAAGTAATTAACAACATGGGAGGGGGAGATACGCTATGTGGAAATGCAATTAGCAGTAACCCAGAGTAACAACCAAACAACTTAAAGTCCACAATGAAACAAGAAGTCAGTATTCAGACATAACCACAGATATCAACAACTGTTGTGACGTGCAACCCGCTCCACAATTACCATTGTTGCGGCGTGCAATCCACTCCACATATCACTATTGCGGCGTGCAACCCGCTCCACATATCACTGTTGCAGCGTGCAACCCGACCCACATTATTTATCAGTTATCATTGTTGCGGCGCGCAACCCGATCCTCAGTGTCATTTGTTGCGGCGTGCAAACCGCTCCTCAATATCATTTAACAGTCTGAGTCCCCAAGTAACACTCACAATGAAGGGACACACAGCAGACAATTACATAGCAAATATCCCGGCAAGGGAGTACAATTAACAGCTCAATCATCCCGGCAAGGGAGCACAATTAATAGTTCAACCATACCGGCAAGGGAGCACAATTAACAGTTCAATCATCCCGGCAAGGGAGCACAATTAATAGTTCAATCATCCTGATAAAGGAGAATACATTAAATACTTACGTCCCGGCTAGGGAATAATCAACAACGTTTCCTTTTTTTTCCCTTACTTTACTTATCTTATAGTTCACTTTACTATTCTGAGCCAACGCTCAAGAGAATTTAATGACCATTTACTGTTCACACGTTATTCACAGTATATAGACATCCTCTAATAAATATGAAATTCACAGCCAGCTCATGATAATCACATTGTAAGGACTCACGGTCATGCTAGACACCAATGTATAGATACTCGTCACCATGCCTATACATCGTACTCGATCACATAGCAATTAGCAACAAGACTCAACTCCTATTCCCTCAAGCTAGGGTTAAACCGAACACTTATTTCAAAGCCATGAAATCCACTTAATCCTCAACTATTGCTTTACCTCGTGGTTCCACCTCCAATTCGCTCGTATCTAATCACAAATCATTCAATTACTTTAATAAACACTTTATGAATCAATGTGAATGCATAAAAAATGGTTTCCCTAAGTTTTACTCAAAAATTCTCAAAATGCCCCCGGGTCCACGTGGTCAAAACCTGAGGTTCGAATTAAAACCGGATTACCCATCCCCCTATGAACTCAGATATGTGATTTGTTTTGGAATCGGACCCCAAATTGAGGTCCAAAACCCCCAAATTTAGGAACCCTAGTTCTACCCTGAATTCCCAAATTTCCCCATTAAATCCTTGTTTTGAAGTTGAAATTATGTTTAAAAATGTTAAAGAGTAAAGAAAATAAATTAGAAATTACTTACCAATCGTTTTGAAGAAGAAGAATTGTTTGGAAAATTGCCTCTTATGTTTTGGGTTTTGAAAAAGTGTAAAAATAATTGAAAATCTCGGATTTATATACTTTACTGAAGGCTGGCGCGGACCACACAGAAATGCCACGCGGTCGCGCCGAAAAAGGGAAGAAAGTTGGCTCTCTGAACCTAACCAGCGCGGACCGCACTGTTTTGGTGCGTAACCGCGCTGGTCGAACCCAAGCCATGGCCTCACTGAACCTGGCCACGCGGACCGCACAGAAATGCACCGCGGCCGCATGGCTTCCAACGCGGACCGCACTGATTTGATGTGCGGACGCGGTGGTTGAACTTAAACTAAAGACTCTCTGAACCAGTCCACGCGGACCGCGCAGAAATGCACCGCGGCCGCGTGGGACCTACTACTCTGCCACATCTGATATTTTAAGCCTAAGGCCTACCGGGATCTACTCAAAACTCACCCGAGCCCTCAGGGCTCCAAACCAAACATACACGTAACTCCAAAAATATCCTACTGACTTACTCGAGTGATCAAATCGCCAAAATAACATCAAAATCATTGAATCAAGCCTCAAGATCATCATTTCCATTTCAAAATTCATAAACTTCCAAATTTAGACATTTAGGTCCGAAACACGTCAAACGACGTCTGATTTTTGACCAAACTTTACAGGAAGCGCTTAAACCATATATAAGACTTGTACCGAACGTCGGAACCAAAATACGAGCCCGATACCGTAGTCTTTTAATCAATTTTTATTTTCCTTAAAATTTCAGAAAAATAATTTAACAGAAAAATTCTTTTACTCAGGTTCTACGCCTCGGATTTCGACTCCGGGCACATGCCCGAGTCCCATATTTTTCTACGGACCTTCCGGGACCGTCCAATCTCGGGTCCAATGTTGACCAAAGTCAATTATAATCATATTAATATCAAAATTCTTCAAATTTTTTTACAGAATTCACATATTCCAACAAAGAAATTTTCCGGCTACGTGCCCGGATTACGCACGCAAATCGAGGTGATAGAAAAATAAGGTTTCAAGGCCTCGAAAGCACAGAACAGATGAGGAAAACAGGTGATGACCCTTTGGGTCATCACGTCTTATGTGAATAATTATATGTTGCACTTTCAAAAGAGATATCAATATTGACAACAAGAGTTCTGGTTATGGCAGAATAACCAAAGTATTATAAGGAAACATATACAAAAAAATACTGTCTATAAAGAAGTGTTCGGTAAAATACCATTACATTAGATACCTTTAAACTACAATACATAACTATCTACTTAACGTGACTAAAATTGATCATTTATGTAAGTTTTGATGATGTTCTTTTATTTTGAATTCACGTATTATGCTAATGTGACAATATTTTTCGGCATTTAGATGATTGTTGTAGCAATATATATAAAATTTCTTTCATGAATTAAAATTTATTATTCCTTCATCTAAATAAATACTTAAACCATTATGTACCATTATTAACGTGCAACGCACGTTTATAGATACTAGTACTCTTATATGTGTGCAAATACATACATACATACATACATACATACATATACATACATACATACATACATACATACATACGTATACATACATACATATACATACATACATACATACATATACATACATACATATAGATACATACATACATATATATACATATATAAATAAAAGACTTGGACTTGGACCTAAAATAAATATTTTATTTTTTATTTATTTCTACAATGAAATTTATTTTATTTAAAATTTAAATTTTAAATTATTTGAACAAACAGATGTTTCTGTTTATGAAAGAACACTTCTTTTTGAAAAGGTCCGATAGTTGCCTATAAATAGAAGTTCTTCCAACAAAGTCGAGATAGAAAAAATTTGCAGTATATTAAGAAGATTATTTGTATTTCCCCAATTTGTATACTGACAATATCGTTATTTTTTTGGTTATTATTTTTCTAACAGTCTAGAGGTTACATATTACTTATTGTTTATACACTCTTTTAGCGTTGACTATCTATCATGTGTGTGTAAGTAGGGTCAATCACAAGATCCATTTCACTTGTAATAATACGATCGGCCGGCGCACCTTGTGGATTATTAGTATTTAGGATATATATACTCCACCCAAATCAATTAAAATCATATTTATCCGTGTTGAGCAAAAATTATACTTTTTTTAATAAATAGTAGTTTGATGAAATTTATTTGACATAATCGAATTAATTTTTTTATTAAAAGATCTAAAAATTAAATATAACTACAGTGCTGTAATTTAAAATCGTAAAGCGTGAGAGAGAGGGAGTAATTATAATCTGTATAGCTCTGTCAAATAAGTTGCAGAGTAATACAATAAATGGTGGCCGACCTCTAGTACTAATAAGTTTCCCCATGCGACAAAAGGTAAAAAGTCATGATGAGTCCATGGTAAGTAAGGCCAACCAAATGCTAACAATATAATATATATATAGAAGACTATTAGTAATATTTTAATAATAACAAGCAAATATGTAAGCAACACATAGTTGGAGTTCGGGAAGCCATTATTTACTGTATATTAATTTCTGGCGAAGAATATACTATACCTTAAATGGTTTTCTCAAGGACTCCTCTGTCATTTATATTGTTTAAGTGGCATGTTTGTGTCTTGGTGAAGTCAATTGCTGTCTGTGTTTCTCCATCTTCATCCGACATGATAACTCAATTCCAATCATATGTTTCTTACTCCTTTTTATTCCTTCCATTTTTGTTGAATTACCAGGAAGCTATAATAATCTGGTTTAATGGAAATAATGTCAAAGAGTTTAAGTTCAATGCAGTCCCGTGATAGTGTAGAATTTATAAGGCGATTACGAAAAATTCCAATAGTAATATTTAATAAAATAAAAATGATACTCCTAACTAATATATATAAAAATAAATTCATGAGAAAAAGTTATGACGAGGTTGCACAACCAATAGATGAGAAAAATGAGATACACTTGAGTGACAACACTACAGATTATTGTCAAACATTGCATACATATGGAATCAAATTTAAAAAGTTCGTGGATCTCCCAAATTTTTTCTTCTCGAATAAAATTAGCACACAAGCAGGATTACATGCATATTGAAAATCTACATAATTAGAAACAACTAATCATAAAATGGTACTACTACTTGTTTTCTTGATTTTTTTACCAAGGTCTGCGAGTAAAGCTGGAGGAAAGAGTGATTGCACTTCATCAACAAACATTTTTCTCTTTCTCTTTGCAAGTAAAACTGGAACTGACTTGGGCTTCCTCGGAGCTGCTGGACACATGATTAATGGAATACTGTGTTCCTTTGATGTTGGAGTTCTCAATCCATCTTCTTCTTCTTCAACCCTATTATTTATTACTTCTACGTTCGGCAATTTGACATGAGCCAACGAAGAAAGCAAAAACTCTTTTTCTAGTACTATTACTCTCTTGTACTCTTCTTGTTGATCGTGTAATTCTTCTTGTCTGTGTTCTTCAGGATTATGAGTTCGTACTACAGTGGCTCTTGATTCAACCATGACTGGACATGAGTTAATTTTTGAGAACATGAAAGTGAAATATATATTTATATATATAACGTCTGGAGAAAGAAAAGAGAAGAGAAATTAAACAAACAGACAACAAGAACCAGCACCCTAGAAAGATATGCCGGCGCGATTACTAAGAGAAAAAAGAATTTAAGACATGCAAGGAAAACTGGGAGAAAAAGGAAGAGTTATATATAGTGATAGGATTTAATGTGTATATATACTGATTTTGTCATATTTTTTTGTACTATTTATATTTGTGTAGTTTAATTTGTGCTAATGTATTAGTCATTATTTTTAACAATATTTTGTTTTTTTATTAGACTTAACTTATTTATCCACAGTGTAATAATTTTTTTTAGTATTTTTATATGTTGTAACATGTAACTTCTCTTATTATTTAAATTATTAATCCTACTTTTATTTAAAAAAATTACATATAATTATCATTAAATGATCTGATAATATAAAAATATCTTTTCCATTTCCGTCCGTGTATAGAAGTTAAACTTAAACTTTGTTTAATTGACTTGGTTTTAAATTAAACTTTTTTCAATTCATAATAGTAGTTCTCCTTCGGCGAAAGATCCAATGCAAACTTTCATCTCATCTGTTTCTTCCTTTTTCACTCAAAATCAAAATACACGCACAGAATCTCCATGTGGGTGGACTTGCAAAAATGAAATGGAATTAAGTTCTTTTTTATTCAACAAGTCAGACAATTAGGAAATAAAGAATCTCGTACTAGCACGATCTTTTGTGATTTCCACAAACTTTGATGAATCTATGCACGTTCTTGCCTTAGGGTTAATCCATCTCATGATCATGTCAACTTAGTTCCTACCATCATTGTTATTTTAGATCTACTTTGTTGCTTTTGCAATTTAACATTTCCTCATGCTGGTACTATATTCATCAAACTCTAAGAATTCTGACTATGGCTCCTTTGGCACGTTCATATTGGACTCATAATATTTACAGTCTTGACGATTGAAAAGAGGGACCAGACAAATTGGGCGATGACTTCATATGTCACAATTTGACGTCTTTTCTAGAAAATTTTCATTTCATTTTCATCTCCAAAATCGCAACTTACCGGATGGTCGATATATTATTACTAGAATTTAAGTTTTTTTATATATATATAGCGAGAGAGTCAATATATTGTAAGAAACTCTTATTTTTACTAAATGTTATAGGAACATATTTTTTTTCTATTATATCAAAGATGGAGTGCTCCTCTAGCTTCAACTTATAATTACAAACAAAGAGATGCACCAATATGTAGCTTACAAAAGAAGGGAAAAAGAAACCTCCAAAGCAGTCTTTTAGTAGGATTTAATTATTCCTATTAGATATGTGTGTCGAACGTACGACTTTGTAAAAGTACGTATGTAAAAGAGTTCGTCTGAACATCATTAATTTTAGTTGGTAACCAATCCTACAACCAATAAAATGACAAATCACACTCTTCTGTAGCGTTATAGCTACTGAGAATAGAAATGGAATTATAAAATTGAACAAGAAGAAAAATTAAATAAGGTTTGTCATTTCTCCGAAAAAATTTACACTAACGGGGGCAAGGATATATACTACTATTGCTACAGCTGTGACTAAACTCCCATCATGTGAGAAACCAACAACTATTATACCATCCCCTAATGGCACTAAAATAAAGGACAGACATGTGGTGCCTCCAAGCTAACCTTACTTACAGACTCCATTACCAAATACTGAACTTTAAGGACATAAAAGCAATTACACAACTTTCCTTGAATGACAATTTAACCTCACAATCATTAGTCTTGACTATCCCTCTCTTTGAATGACTCTAACGACCTCGTTACACAATATCTCATTCCCCTTCGAGAACCTTGATAATCAAGGTTGAAATTCAGGGAATTGTGAAGAAAAATATAATCCTCCCAGGTTGCATCTTTCTGAGCCAAATTAGCCCATTGCACTAAAACTTGAGTTATCGCTCGATTACCTCTCTTGACCATTCTCTCATCTAAGATAGCCACTGGGTTTGCAATAATCTGCCCCTCAGGAGTGCTATAAGGAGGTTCTTTAGCACAAATTTCCTTCGGCCCCAAATTTATCTTTAGTTGCGACACATGAAACACCGAGTGAATACGCAATTCAACTGGCAATTGGAGCTCGTAGGCCATTAGATTTGTGAACACCTAATTTTTGACCACACCTAAATTCTATATTTTTTTTTGTAAATATGTGTTTTGTGTCTAATCTTGATATTTTAAACCTTTATATCAGTTTTAGTAGAGTTTATAAAAAAAATTACAAAAATATTCACAATTTTAGAATATAAATTTAAAAATTGAAAAATTGACAAAAAAATATATACGATTTCTTTTTAATAAAATTTTAATAAGTTATCGTATTTTTATTAGTATCATTTAAGGTACATGTAAATAGTTAGTTTTCTTATTTATTTTTCTTGGTGTAAAAGTAGTTGATCAATATTCTTATTTCATAATTTAATTTATCTTTAAAAAATTTAAAAAAGAAAAGAAAAGAGAAGAGACCAAAATGAAGTAAACTTACGTTAAAATTGAAAAGTTTGTTATCAAATTTCATCAAAATGTTTGATCCTTACCTAAAAAAGAAAAAGACCCCAAGATTCCCTCTACAGGTCTCTTTTGAATTGAACATCATACTATATAATAGATAGGCTTTTAACCTTGGAGAGGGGGGCAACGAAATTTGGAGGAATCAGAAGATTGAAAAGTTAGCAAAAAGCAAGACAAAAAGATAAGAAAAGAAAGAGAGTTTAAAGACGAAGTTCGAGATTTCGTTCGTGGTTCCGAGTTCGAGGTTCTAAAAAAGTTAGCATTGCTAGCTTTGGAAATCAGCAGATTGTGGCTATAATTTTATTGTAAAAAAGCTTCACAAAAAAAAAGGTAATGTTCGAATTTTCATCATTAACATGAAGGATTGTGACGAGCCAAAGGGTCATCACCGGATTTCTCCCTTATTCCGCACTTTCGAGGCCTTTAAAACCTCACTTATAGTTGCCTCGATCTGCTTGCACAGTCCGGACGTGTAGGCAGAAAGCTTTTATGTTGAAATATGTAAAATCTATAAAAAATTTAAAGAATTTTGATATTAATATGATTAAAGTTGACTTCGGTCAATATTTTTGGTAAACAGATTCAGACTCGTGATTTGACGGTCCCAGAAGGTCCGTAGAAAAATATGGGACTCGGGCATGTCCTCGGAGTCGAAATCCGAGGTCTAGAACCCGGGCGCCGCGAAGATGTACCAGGACTTGCGGCAGCATTATTGGTGGCGTAGGATGAAGAAAGATATTGTTGCATATGTGGCTAGGTGTTTGAATTGTCACCAGGTCAAGTATGAGCATTAGAGACCTGGTGGTTTGTTTCATAGGATTGAGCTTCCCGAGTGGAAGTGGGAGAGGATTACCATGGATTTCGTTATTGGACTTCCGGTGACTCGAAAGAAGTTTGATGCTATTTGGGTCATTGTTGATAGGCTGACNGATTTTGGAGGCTCGTGGGACCAGTATTTGCCTTTAGCAGAGTTCGCCTACAACAACAGCTACCAGTCCAGCATTCAGATGGCTCCTTATGAGGCGTTGTATAGTAGGCGATATCGGTCTCCAGTCAGATGGTTTGAGCCGGGAGAGGCTCGGTTATTGGGTACATATTTAGTCCAGGAGGCCTTGGATAAGGTCAAGATCATTCAGGATAGGCTTCATTCGGCTCAGTCACGGCAAAAGAGTTATGCGGATCGTAAGGTTCAAGATGTAGCTTTCATGGTTGGTGAGCGAGTATTGCTCCGTACATCGCCTATGAAGGGCGTGATGAGATTTGGGAAGAAGGGGAAGCTTAGCCCTAGGTTCATTGGCCCATTTGAGATTCTTGATCGTGTGGGAAAGGTGGCTTACAGACTTCCCTTGCCACCTAGCTTGTTAGTTGTGCATCTAGTATTTCATGTGTCTATGCTTCGGAGGTATCACGGCGATCCTACCCACGTGTTAGATTTCAGCACTGTCCAGTTGGACAAGGATCTCTCCTACGAGGAGGAGTCGATAGCTATTCTAGACCTGCAGGTTCGACAGTTGAGGTCGAAGAGTTTTCCTTCAGTGCATATCTAGTGGAGAGGTCAGCCACCTGAGGCATCGACCTGGGAGTCCGAGTCTGATATGCGGAGCCGTTACCCTAATCTATTTCCTGACTCAGGTACTTCTTTCTTTTGTCCGTTCGGGGACGAACGGTTATTTTAGAGTGGAGAATGTGATGACCCAAAGGTTCATCACCGGATTTATCCCTTATTCTGCGCTTCCGAGGCCTTTAAAACATCACTTATAGTTCTCTCAATTTGCGTGCGTAGTCCGGGCGCGTAACCGGAAAGCTTTTATGTTGAAATATGTGAAATCTGTGAAAAATTTGAAGAATTTTGATATTAATATGATTAAATTTGACTTCGGTCAACATTTTTGGTAAACGGATCCGGACCCGTGTTGACGGTTCCGGAAGGTCTGTAGAAAAATATGGGACTCAGTCATGTGTCCGGAGTCAAAATTCGAGGTCTAGAACCCGAGTAAAAGAATTTTTCTGTTAAATTGTTAAGGAAAATGGAAATGAAAATTGATTAAAAAGCTATGGTATCAGGCTCGTATTTTGGTTCCGACACCCGGTACAAATTTTATATATTGTTTAAGCTCTTTCCGTGAAGTTTGGTCGAAATCGGACGTCCTTTGACGTATTTCGGACTATGAGTTCCAAGTTTGAAAGTTTAGAAGAAAAGTCATGAGTTTTGAGGCTTGATTCAATGATTTTGATGTTGTTTTGGCAATTTGATCGCTCGAGTAAGTTCGTATGATATTATTGGGTTAATGTGTGTGATTGGTTAGGAGCCCCGAGGGCTCGTGAGTGTTTTCGGAGGTGTTCGGGGTAGTTTTGCACTTAGGAAAATTGCAGAAAAATCTGCAGCAGGTGCCCAATGATTTTCTTCTTCACGTTCGCGTTAGGCCTATCGCGTCCGCGAAGCTTCAACTTCGTCCTTCATCGCGTTCGCATCTGCCTTATCGCGTTCGCGTTGAGTATTTGACTCAGAAGACTTGGCCCTCATTTTACTCATCACATTCGCGCTTGCACTTCCGCATTTGCATAGCTCAGCCTTCCCCCTTCAACGCGTTCGCGACCTAATTATCGTATTCGCGTATAACAGTCCTTGAGCCCCCAACTTTATCTTCTTCGTGTTTGCAGCCTTCCCATCGCGAACGCGATGCATTGCCCAGTCTACCCTTCGCGAACATGGTCCCTTTCCCGCGAACGCGAAGGGCAATTTTGCCCAGTGAATTTTTAAGTAAAAAACAGAACCAGTGACGGGAAAAAACATAACCCTTCACGAGCTCTTCCTTCTCCAAAGTCCTAGGGCGAATTTTAGAGCACTTCTTCATCTGGGTAAGCAATTTTTAACTTGTTTTCTTCAATTTCCTTCATTAATTACTAATTTTCTAGCCCTAAATCATGAATTCAAGGTAGAAATGAAGGGTTTTGGGTAGAGTTAGGGTTTTGGAAATTTTAGGTGATTCAACCTCGATTTGGGGTCGAATCTTAAAACAAATTATATATTTGAGCTCGTGGGGTTATGGGTAACTAGGTTTTGATCCGAGCCTCGTGTTTGGACCATGTGGGCCCAATGTCGAATTTTGGTATTTTTGGAAGAATGCTAGAAAACTCATTTCTAGGCTATGAGATTATGTTGTTGAGCCTTTATTGATATTATTGAATTAATTATGCCTAGATACCATTGTTTCGGAGTCGGATTTTAGAGGAAAGGCGGTATTGGAGAGTTGATTGGTATACTTTGGACCAAGGTAAGTGTTTGATCTAACTTTGGCTTGAGGGAATAGGATTAGAGTATTATTTATTGTTAATTACTAAATGATCGAGTACGGTATATAGGCATGGTGACGAGTATCTATACATCGGGATCTAGTATGACCGTGGATCTTTGTTGGCACTTGTTTTGGTATACATTGGGACTCTTCCAAGCTAATTAATGATTTTCTATATAATGTTAAAAGTTTGAGGATTTATTTATGAATTGTGAATTTCTTTGGAGCGTTGGCTCAAACGATAAAATACTATCGAGTAAGAAATGAAAGAATTGGAAAGAGATGTGATTATCTCACTTGCCGGGATGTGTAAGTGATTGTTATTACTCCGTTGCCGGGATTTGGATGTTTAATTGTGTTCTTCCCTTGCCGGGACATTTCTTGTTATTATTTATTTCCCTCACCCATTTGGTTATGATTGCTGTTTGGGTGAGGAAGAGTGATTATGCACGAAGGGTCATTTCGTGCCATTGTTGATTATTGTCACGACCCCAGACCCGGGTCGTGATGGCGCCCAACACAACTGCTAGGCAAGCCCGACCAATTTCACTCTCAACCCGAGCATAAAGCTCAAAACCATTTGTGTGAAAATCATTAACAGCATTTAAACTAGAAGTATAACTGAAAGATAGAAATAAATCCAAAAATCAACAATACTGAACAACCTCCCAAAGATCTGGGGGTCATGAGTCAAGAGCCTCTACCAGAATAGCATAAATATACTGTAAAACAACATAGTCTGAAGTACGCGGAAAAGTCAAATAACAGGAAATAGGAGAGAAGTCGGGTCCTGCGGACGTCAGGCAGCTACCTGGACAACTCCGTGTAAAGACCCTGAAGAACAACAATAAGCTCAGATAGCTCCTAGAGTACCTGAATCTGCACACAAGGTGCAGGGAGTAAAGTG
>MU774579.1:26708-53008 GCA_026770625.1 Nicotiana glauca
TTTCACGGGTGCCAAATCTGATCAAAACCAATAGTAATACATCAAAATAGGCCAATGGAACATAACCCAATTGAAATAACTTGAAAAATACCCAAAAACACGAAGTTGCCAAAACCCGATCCTTGGGCCCGCTTCTCGAAAAATTATGAAATTCACATTTTCAAAATCCTCATCTCGCCACGAGTCCATACATATAAAATTTATCAAAATCGAAGTCCAATAGCCCCTTCAAATTCCAAATTTTCAAANACAGTAGTAGCTGAAACTGCCTGAGCCAAACCAATGCAGACAGATAATATCTGGGCCAATGCCTCGTGAAGGCCAGGAATAACAATAGGCACTGCCGGTGCCTGAGCGGGTGCTGCTGGAGTATCAACAACTGGGGCTGATCCTGAATAGGGGCAACTGGTGGGTTAACTGGTGCTGTCCCTGCTGCTCTACCACTACCACGACCATGGCCGCATCCACGGCCTCTAGCAGGTGGCAATGGTGGTCGTCCGCCACGTCCGGTAGCACGAGTTCACGCCATCTATGAGAGAATAGGATACAGAAATTTAGTTCTCGAAACAACAAAGCCGCACGACAAGAGTTCAAGAATATGAAGTGTTTNTGGGCTACGCGACATAGCCCACGCGAACGCGATGGGCAATCTTTTAAAACTTTAAAATCCTCTTATGCGAACGCGATCCCCTGCCTGCGATCGCGATGCACAAACACCTAGACCCACGCGAACGCGACAACCCTTACGCAATCGCGTACAACAAAAATACTGGCCACCAAGTTCCTTCTTCGCGAACGCGTAAACCCGCTCGCGAACGCGAACCTCTAGTTTTCTTCCTCTACGTGTTCGCATCACACACTTCGCGAACGCGTAGGCCAAATTCTCAGACCCCAAATTTCCTTCTACGCATTCGCGTCCATCACCCACGCGAACGCGATGCCTTGTTTCTCTGCAATTTATGACAGCAAAACTGACTTCACACTTAACCAAAAACGATCCATTTGAACCCCCGAAATCACCCCGAGGCCCCCGGGACCTCAACCAAAACCACCAACCTACTCCAAAACATCACACGAACTTGTTCCAATCATAAAAATACGTCCTTAAACACGAAAATCATCAAATCATGACGGATTCAAGCCTAAGTTTCAACAATAACTTCCGAAACCAACATTCAATCAAAAACCCGACCAAATGATGTCCGAATGACCTGAAAATTTGCAGACATATTCAAAATCACCTAACGAAGCTACTGCAACTCTCAGAATTCTATTCCGACTCCCAGATCAAAATCTCACCTATCAACCGGATTCCGCCAAAATTCCAACTTTGCCAATTCAAGCCTATTTCTACATCGGACCCCCAAATTCAATTCCGATCGCACTACTAAGTCATAAATCACCTCCCGAAGCTAATCGAACCACCGGAATTCACATCCGAGCCCTCTAACCACATAGTCAACTTCCGATTGACTTTTCTGAAACAAACTCCCTTCTAAGAGGCTATATGCCTTATTTTCAACCAAAACCAATTTAATTACACCCGATAGACTCTAATACTGATATAGAAACATGAAGCAACACAATAAAAGGGAAACGGGCGGTAATCACGTGACGGTGGGCGGGGTCGTCACAATTATATTATGCACGAAGGGTCATTCCGTACCATTGTTTGATTATATTCGCACGAAGAGACATTCCGTGCTATTGTTGATTATATTATGCACGAAGGGTCATTACGTGCCATTGTTTGATTATATTCGCACGAAGGGACATTCCGTGCTATTGTTGATTATGTTATGCACGAACGGTCATTCCATGCCATTGTTGATTATATTGTACGAAGGGTCATTCTGTGCCATTATTGTGAGGGTTATGTGAGGAAAAGCACGAAGGGTGATGCCGTGTATTTTATTTGATTGCCTTGGGTGAGGATGAGAGTAAAAGCACGAAGGTTAATGTCGTGCAACTGTTGGATTTTCTTGTTTTTGTTAATTATTGTTGTGCCCTGTTTCTCGTTTAAGTTGATGACTTTTATATTCAGATTGTACTCCCCCATAGCATGTTTTTCCCTCTTTTTAACTGTTTAGTTTTGGTATTCTTTTCTTTTATTGCACATGTATATATTGAATTGCGCAGGTTGATTCGGTAGTCCTGTCTAGCCTCGTCACTACTTCGTCGGGGTTAGGCCAGGCACTTACCAGCACATGGGGCCGGTTGTGCTGATGCTACACTTCTGTACTTTTTTCACAGATCACGGTACCGGAGCAGCTTTTGGACCACAGCAGTAGCACGTTGAGTGGGAGCTGACTTCAGTCCAGGGACTGCGAGGTAGCCTAGCTGGCGTTCGTAGGCCGGAGTCCCTTTTCATATTTTCTGTTTGTTTTCATTGTACCGGGACAGACACGATGTATTTTTCTATTTAGACTTGTTTGTAGCATTCATTCTTAGTCCATAAGATAGCGACTCCAGTCTTGGGTAGTGAAATGTTAAGCTTTCGCATGTTTGATTTTCCAGTTATTTATGCTATGAAAGACTTCCGCTTTTATTTAAAGGTTTATTATTGTTATTACTATTATGTTGTTATCCGAAAAGGTTTTAATGCTTGGCTTGCCTAGCTCCGACAGTAGGCGCTATCACGATTCCCGATGGTGAAAAATCCGAGTCGTGACAAGGATAGCCTATTCATTATATTCAACATATTCCGTGTATTCTGCAATTAGAATGCGCATAAAGAAAAGTATTACCACTGTTTGTTCAAAATGGTATATTAATATTTCATGTATATTTATGTATGTCATGTGGAGATGGTATATATCGTTTGATACTAGTATAATAATTGAATTCATACGCTTCAGATAATTTTTTATATGTAAGTTTTTGTATGTATTATATATGGTATAATTCTAGTATCATTGTAGAATTTGATGATTCATATTTTTATGCGCTCTTATTCGATTATTTTGTGCTTGTTTGCCATATCTCTTAATTTTAAGTGTTGTCCATGTTTGAATATTTATATCATTATGTTTTGTGCTCAAATAAATTTATAATTTTTAGTTTAGTTAAAGAAGCATGTTTGTGATGATTAAAAAGTCAATTCCATACTATATTTCCAAATTTTACTTTATTTTTATTTTTAGGTTTCATGGGCGTACTTACTAATTTGAATGTTATACAAGAATAATTATTTTCTTTTGTTACTGTTTGTCCAAGAATGTTATTTAAATAGTTTTTATTAAAGCTTCTTTTGTTTTAGTCATAATTTTCGTTAAATAATGTCATTTTAATTTAATCAGTTCATTAATTTGATAATAATAAAACAAAAAGAGTGGTAAATTTTAGGTAGCAAGATGAATCATGAACTAATTTAAGACTCGTTACAATAATTAATAATAATGAAATTATACAAATAAATATCTAGAATTTGAGAGAGACAAAATAATTGAAATACTCTAAAACGCTAGAAAAACATTAAATGTGCTTTAAATATTAGCCCATGTGTTTACACCCGAACCTTGGATTGATATGATTAAATAATAAAAGGGTTATATACGCATCCCGCGTCTCGACGCCTTTAAATTTAAAATAATTGTGTTATAACCATGTGTACATTCCGTACCTTGGTTTAACATTTAATTTCAAAGAAGCACCTTGTATGCGTTCTGCATCTTGGTGAACACAGTGAATAAAATGCAATAATTAATTAAGCGGTAATAGATAAGACATAATCAATAAAATACATGAATAGCTAAAAATTGATTTAAGCCTTTCATTAGTCAATAAAGCGACCGTGCTGGAACCACGGGACTCGAGGGGTGCCTTACACCTTTTCTTCGGTCAACAGAATTCCTTACTCATTCTTCTGTTTCGTAGACCATAATTAAGAGTCAAACCTTCCTTTTGAAAGGGGATTCAAATAAAAGGTGACTTGGAACACCAAAACTCAATTCCAAGTGGCGACTTTAAATAATAAATAATCCCTTTTCAAAATGTCACTTCAATTGAAAAAACTCTTCTAACTCAACCTCGTAATAGGATTGCGTGGGGAAAAAAGAGGTGTGACAGGATTGATCTTTTTATTACTGGGTAGGGACCAAAATACTTGGAGGCCAACTTCATATTCTTCCTCAAAGCTACCGAAGTTTGACGGCATGGTTGCAGCTTGATAAATACTAAATCCCCCGCTTCAAAGGTCCTGTTCACTTCTTTTGCTATCTGCATACTATTTCATTCGAGCATGAGCTTTGACTTAATTTTCCTTCAATTTTTTGTTTATCACCTACCTTTCTTTCAGCAATTGATCCTGAGATTCAAACTTCAATCAGATCGAATCTGGACAATGGTGGATCATACCCATTAGGAGCTTTAAAAGGGGTCATATTGATGGTTGTCTGAAAATTGATATTATACCGCAACTCTGCCAATGCTAACCATTTCCCCCATTCCTTGGGTCTTTGCCCTGTCATACACCTAAGACAAGACTCTATGCACCGATTTAATCTTTTTGTTTGCCCGTCTGTTTGGGGATGGCAGGCCGAGTTAGTTTCAGCTGAACTTTTATATTCTTAAAGAGTTCTTGCCAAAACAAACTAACAAAAATTGGATCTCTATAAGAGATAATAGAACAAGGAGCCCCATGTAGTTTAAAAATCTGATCAAGGAATATCTGGGAAATTCGGGCTGCAGTGTAAGAATGACTTAATGCAATAAAGTGAGCGTATTTGGTAAAGCTGTCAACCACCACCAAGATGACCTATTTTCCTTGTTATTTTTATAGTCCTTCTATGAAATCCATGAAAATATACTCTGAACCTTTTTCCGGAACTGGTAATAGTTGTAGTAACCCAGGATAAGCCACACTTTCATCCTTATTTCTTTGGAAAACTTCACATTCTTGTATGAAAGATGTTACTTCCTTGATCATCATAGGCCAATAGAACAAAGCTTTAAGCCTTTGATATGTTGCGTGAATCTCCAAATATCCACCCCAAGCAGATGAGTGCATATCATGTATTAGTTTTAGCCAAAGGCCCAACTAATTTCCAATCCATAATTTCCCTAGAAACCTTAGCAAACCAGATTATAGAGACACATTAGTCATTGATTGAGAGTCAATGCTCAATTGTAAGATTAAGTCTTGGACTTCGTCATCCTCTGCATAGTTGTTTATTACCTCTTGCACCCATTTGGGTTGGATCACAGTCACACCCAAACATGAAGCTTCTTTTTTTGATTTACTGTTGGAATTTCCTCTTCCCTTCAAGACAACACATCAGCTACAATGTTCTCTTTTCCCGGCCGATACTGTATTCATAACTGAGACCCATCAGTTTTGTTACTCTTTTATGTTGTAAATAGGTGGTGATACATTGATCTCTAAGGAACTTAAGACTAAAATGGTCTGTCCGAACGATGAAGTTATTGAGTTGGAGGTGATGCCTCCATTTTTCAACAGCCAGTAGAAGGGCAATCAATTTATTCTCATATGTGGATAAACCAAGGCGCTTTTGACTTAAAGCTTGACTCATATAGGCAATGGTCTGTTATTTTGGGAAAACACAGCTCCAACTTCAGTGATGACCCCAATTTCACGATAGACCATAATGGCGTCCAATGCCATTGATAGACAAGCCAGCATTGAATCTCCAACTTAATTATCGCCTTTACACTTTTAAAATCATGAATTTTATTAAATAGATAGAATTAAATTTCGAACTCATGCAAACCGGATATCTTCTTTACCAAATTACCAAGTATGAATAAATCATAAAGCGAAGTGATAATAATAATATTAAGTACAACTGTGAGCATCCACTAAAAACCCCCAAAATTTGATGTCACAAGTGTATGAGCATCTATTAGGAAGTACAATACTAATACAACGCCTGTCTAGAATACATAATAGATAAGATATAATAACTGAATAAGATGGGGAATCCATGTGCTGCAGCGTAACATGGGATCCAACTCACCACAAAGTCTCCTCAGTAGATCCGCCTATGCGCCAAGACGACCATCAAATGTACACGCCTCAGTACCAGCACAATCAGTGTACAAGTGTAGCATAAGTACGTAAATTAACGCGTTCCCAGTAAGTATCCATCCTAACTCCGATGAATTAGTGATGAGGGGTCGACAATGATACTTGCTAGTGGTCCAATAAATCAAGTACAATAAAAATAGACAAGTATGAAGCATGACAAATAAAATAGTGAAAATAGATATAGGTAGGTAATACGATCCTCAACTGAAGAGTAAATACGAATTCCTCAAATACCGGATTCTTCCTCAAATGGAATACATAATGGTCAACACAAAATAAGCTGTCACATCTCAAGACAAAAAGACTCATAAGCACACTGACGCCATTAATAATTATTTCGCACCATTCTGCCGAGGTGAACGAACTAATCCCATAAGAGTGTTTCATAGAACTACTGAGGCGAATGGCCCGATCCCATAAGAATTTGATACATAATCCTACCGAGACGAATGGCCAGATCCCTATAAGAATATGATACATGATACTTCTGAGGTGAAAAAACCGGTCCTATAAGAATATGCTACTCTGCCAAGGCAAACGATCCGATCCCATAAGAGTCTGTTATATGATACCGCCGAGGAGAATGGTCCGATCCCATAAGAGTATTGCTAAGACGTTCAGCCTGATCCTATTAGAATATGAAACGTTTATGGGTCACTAGCCCCATTCATAAATATACGTGTAAGTTATAAAATTCAAGAAAAACTTTCAGAAAAATACGCACAACACGAAAGAAAACCATAAAGGGAATAGTATAATTAAAGCATGGCGTGAGACTAAGTCTACCCCAACATAATCGGAAATTCTAGCATATGTACGGACACTCATCACTTCATGCATGCGTAGCTACCACAACATGTAGCACATAACAAATATTACACCTACGAAGTAAATTCCTTCTCACAAGGTTAGACATGAGACTTACCTCGCTCAGAAATTCGATAACCGGCTCCAACGCCTCTCCAGTACCTCAAACCACTGACGAACGATTTTAAACTAGACAAAGAACATGCAAACCAATCAAAACATACTAAAGAACATAATTTATCATTTAGAAATAATTCTCAACTCCATACGAAAAGTCACCACAAAGTCAACACTGGGCCCGCGCCCCTGGATATAAAAAATTATCAAAAATAAATATTACCCATAACTTATATGGTCTATATCTGGAAATTCATCCAAATTCGTCCATGAATTGACTCTCAAATCAAGAATTTACTATTTCTCAACTTTGGGGCTCAAAATTCAAATTTCTATAATTCAAACACGAATAAAAATAACAACCAACAGAAATAATAATGGAAAAATATCAAAATAAAGATTAGATATTTACCCCTTCTTGATACAAGAACAATGCCGTAAATATCACCTCAAACAGAGCTCTACAATTCAACATATGCTCAAAATACTTAAATACTCGGTCAACCCATTTAAAATACCGCCCAGGTGTTTTTTGTTCTTCACCTTCGAGGGACATTAGCATCCGTGAAGAGAAATTTTTTCCATTGACAGTCAACCCAGAATTCCTTCTTCGCACCAAAAACCAACAATCTTTTTTAACACGGAAATGGGCATTACTCTCTCATACGACCTCGGAATTCGACGATTCTTATTGCTACATTTATGTAATTATAATACGGATATAATGGTTTAATATTAATACAAATCAAAGATCGTTTGCTCAATATGACGTACCCTTTATGCCCAAAGAAATGACGTTGAAACATCAAATAAGAGTGCGACACAACCCAACTCATCTGAAACACACATGAGGCCCTCGGGACCCCGTCCAATCACACCAACCAGTCCTAAAATATAACACAAACCTACTCGAGGCCTCAAATCACACCAATCAATATCAAAACTATGAATCGCACATCAATTCAAGACTAATGTACTAATAATCTTTAGAACTTCTAAAACTCATGCTGAACCATGCCAAATCAATACGGAATGACCACAAATTTTGCATGTTAGTCCCAAATGATACAAGAGACCTATACCAACTCCCGGAACAAAAATCCAAACCTGATATCAACAAAGTCAACTCTCGATCAAACCTAATAACCTTCTAAACCTTCAATCTTCTTTTTCCAAAAGACATCAAATCAACCTAAGGACCTTCAAATCCAAATTCGGACATAAGTCTAAGTTCAAAATCACAATCCGGGCCTAACGAAACTGTCAAAACTCCGATCCTAGGTCGTTTACTGAAAAGTCATACATTGGTAAACTCTTCCAACTTAAAGCAACTCCGATCCCAGGTTGTTTACCGAATTGAGAATTATTCTTCCAAACCAACTCCGATCTTCCCGAACATCGAATCTGACTACACGTGCAATTCATAATACATGAAGTGAAGCAACTCAAGGTCTCAAACTACCTAACGTCATGCTAGAGCTCAAAATGATCGGTCGGGTCGTTATATTCTCCCCACTTAAACATACGTTCATCCTTGAACGTTCTAAGAACCGTTCCAAAGTTGCCAAAAATCACTGTATAACACCTAGTGCACCTGACCGTGCCATCACAATCCATATGAGCACATTAGTACACCTTCAATTAGAGATACTCCATGCGACCTTAGCCCACAAGCCTTAGAACCAAATTCTAATACCCAAAATATTCCTATAATGTCTGATTCATGTGTACATACAGTGTATCAATCACAACGAGCCGTACCAGAGCTATAACCATATAATATATCGCATAACTCATATACCCATAGCAATAACTTCCAACCACGATAGTTGCAAATTTTCAAAACCTGTACCAGCAATAAACCTCGTGACACATAAAAGCTCTATTTCAATCCTTGCAATACTACAAAAATGAGAGATGTGCAGAATCTCATAACCTCTTTTCAAATAAAAAATCGTGGAGTTTTTTCATTCAATAAGGACCATTTCCGCATTCTGAACTGATTAGCAACATCCCCCCAGACATACATTATACAAATCCGTTTACACTTATTCCTAGTCTAACAACCTCGTCTCACCTTGTATAATCTCATATACCATCTAAAATCCCATACAATGCGATCCATGCGCCAAAAAAGCCACAACTCAAGCATGACCAATAAGGGAAGGAACCTAAGTACCAGAACTATCCAGCACGGGTAGCAGATATAACTACCCAGAAATATGCTATGAATCTACCTCATAAAAGAGAAGAAAAACACACAGGATAAGCATAAGGAATTATACCCAACACCTCACCGTTGCAGTGAGCAACCCAATCCAAATATCATACCCATGGTGGCATGCCACCCGATCCTTACATGATACTCCGCATGGGATTACCATCAAGCCAAAAATGTTCACACTCACTAGACACACGTACATAAACAACAAGCACGCCAAATTTATAAACATAATGCACTTATTAAAAAGGCCAAGCACGTCTAAGGTGCAACAAAAACCCCGCATCTCGACAGCTATCTCGCTCATATAATACCACAAGCCCTATATAAGACCAAAACACACATGAAAAAAAATATCAAGCCGCGTCACAACCAAATAACATGAAAGATAAATATATGAAATTGATGATGACATGAATAACATCCACAATGGCCGAAGAATTATCCATAGACAAATTTTGTGCTGAATAAACATATCCAATCAATGGACCTTTGAACCAAAGGACCTTTGAACCGATTTCGATCATCTCAAAATAGGTTAATAGCCTTCCAAAGTTACATAATGACCCTATCCATGACACATGTAATCAACGGTAAAATCTTGAACAAACTTCCAACGATTAGAACCCTTTCACTTAACTCATCCCAGAAGAAATATTGCCACACGCCACCAGCTTTCCATAACTGAAGCATACTCAAATCTTAAGTTATGATCGACCATCATAAACTCTTCGGGACCCATGTGCACATAACCAATCCATCAGACTAAATCCCTTTAAATCAACCAAGTCACGCATATTTCCAAGCCCGCAAGTAGAGCCACGAAACACCTATATGGACTTATCATACTGAAGGAACCTCATTTTCCTTACTATGTTAATCCAAGCCACTGCTAAATTGACCCAACCTCTTCAGATTTCTCTTGACTTGGTTTCAAAATAACACTTCTTTTCCCAACATACAATGGATTTCAATCAAGACTCATCCCAAGTGACCCCAAATCACAAGACCACGTCACTCAATACCCATATGCCATTTTACACCCTCTCGTGCACTCAATAGTACCTCCAACTAATACATCTGTTTCGAAGAGACTTTATACAAACCAAAGTTGTTTCTTCCATCTCTCTAACACCACATCGCAAAATCAACAATGATGTAGAATTAATCCAGGTCTCTCTCACACTTTGCTACCAAACTCAATCCTTAGCCACGTGACAAACTCAAAAATCCTTGGGCACCACACCATAAATCATGAACCTACTAGAACTGTTGTTGAGAGTCGCTCACTCTAAGCTAGTATCGAATATATAACCAAACAACAAATGATCTGTTAGCACACGAATACTCCAAAGAATCAACCGAGAGGATATCCATCAAATTTACATTCACAATGAAGTATAAAATCCAAGCCAATCCACGACCTTCGCCTAAATCAATAATGCAAAATGTAATTAATATCCATCAAATTACTTGCTCGAGTTACCCCTAATGTCCTCTTCCCTGGTCATAACTAATACACCAATGTACATAAATCATGAAACTACAAAGACACATGGCCATGTAACCCAATAATCAACGGTAGGCTCCCCCGCTTGGCTTTTAAGACCAACCATATAACAGAAGGACCCATAATGACTTCTCCTCCTTCATTACCCCAATATCGCATTGTTACTCAGCCAGATTCCTTTTAAACACATGTTTCTCTAAGCATAAGCATAACACATCTTGAGATATCAGCCCCAAAATGCACACTCAACCTCCTAATAATCGCGCCATCTTCATCAAGCGAACCAGACCCACATTATAGTACCTTCACCCCAATTGATAGAAGGTGAAAAGCTTCATAGGAACTTCATCAGAAATCATGCAACCCCTAAGTTTCTTACAAGAGATAGTCCACCTGTGTAACCTCATATAGATACCTATGATCTAAATTGACAAGGTTATAACCACTATGAAATCAGTTAATCCTCCTGAGTCCACACCCGTTCACCAATTATAAGAGTTTGCTCATTTTGTTAACATCAACTGAAGGTCCAACAACATGTTCAAAGCTCGAGACCATATTTCATCTAAATATGATAATCATGAATTCACATTTGCTCTGCATCCCGAACAACTCGTTTTGTCACATTCGAACTTTCCAATTATATAAGCCACTATCTCAAATGAAATACATTGGATTAGTCACTTTCCACCATGACCCCAAACACACTAACCTTTCTCAAGCCTGTGGATACCCTACCACAAAATCCATACGACACGCTACTGTTTCACCTCTGGTCTAGCCAGCTTCTGAAATAACCTACTTGATCACTACTACTCATACTTGACCTACTAATAACCAACCACCACGAGACATATCCCACCATGTCCTTTCTCATGCTCCACCACCATTAATGTCACCCTAAATCATGATCCATCTCCGTAGCACCTAGACGAATACAATGCCTCCTCAAGGATCATCTCCCTCAATTTGTCAGCACTATAAACAGTGATTCGACCTTGAAGTTGCAACACACTGTTATCTTCGATAACTGTTGAATGACACACACTTCATATCAAAGAGTTGTCTTCGCATTTTCTCCTGTCTTTTACCAGCATCTCCGCAGAAAACTTCATGTAGGATTCTAATATTGAAGGCAAAATCCTGGGATATAAGGAAAGTATTTTTGTCTTGAATCCCAAGTGAGTTCCACCAATCTTTGAGAATTCCTAAGAACCGTGAAGTTAGTTATGACAGGATGATATACTTTTCTCATTCCACCAGGTTTTTTGTTACCATCCAAGTATAGAAGTTTTGGATCCTTTAAGGCCATTTTGAAACCTTGACGTTAGCTGAGGTGAAAGTGTAGAAACAGTTTCCAATTGGTTTTGATGCCATGGGCTCATATCTTCTTTCTAGGATTGGTTCATCGTCATGCCTTCTTGTTCTTCATCTACTTTAGATATTTCTCGGTCTCTTAGTTGGCTTACAAATATTGGGGGATCTTCTTCTTCGGAAGAGTTTGCTGTGGAATCATAGCTTGATTGAGAGTTATCTTCCATTGTATCATCATCTGATGAATTTAGAGATTTTGACCATGTGGTATCTTCTTCTGACATGTATCTTAGCTGGGAGACATAGAGGTCAGGAGTCTTGTGATAAAAAATCATCGGACTTTCAGAGTTGGACCCTTTCGAACTTTCTCTTTGGTCTCGTCTTTTCTTGGTTTGTTTCTTGGATGAAAGAGAATCTTTCCTTTCCCAAATTATTTTTGCAATATCGAATTCAGGTTCTTCTTTTAAGGGTTGGGTGAAAGAAATATGATTGTGTGAGGTAGTAAGAAAGGTAGGAAAAGTGTTGTCCAATTTTGGTAGGGAGTATGCTTGTGTTGATATGGGATAGAATGTAGATTTTGAAGGTAAGAATGGGGTTTTTGTGGCTCAAAATGGTCGTTTCTCAAAAGTTAGATTTGTTCCTTGATTGAAATCGTATCTTTTTGTTGTTTTTGAAAGAACTGGGAAAGTGAAGTTCCTGGGGGACAAATCTCATATTGTAAATTTGCCAATCTTAATTCCAAGGCTTTGATTAGTCCTGCATGGTGAGATGATGTCTGCTCCACCTTTTTCTCAATTGTTTCCACTTTGCTCATTAACTTATTTTGTGCATGGGCCATATTTTTTATGGTATTGCCAATATTGATGAGCACTTTGTTTTGGCAGACGGAATTTTTTGATTGCCAGTTCATTATTGCCTCCATGTCACTTGTTGGGGGTTTTTCTCCAAAAGGAAGTACTTTTTTTTTCTTGGGTATTTTTGGTGCATAGCTGATTCCCTCTTTTTCAAAGGGTTGAAGTGGAGGAAAAATCTTGGGAATGAGTGGAACTTGAAGGGCTCAACATGAATATTTATGGATATATGGACTTTTGAGTTGATGGAATTTTGGGTTTAGGTGACTTTTTGGATTCTGGGTTACGAGCTGTTGGTGGTTTGGGTTTTGGGGTGGTTTCACTATCATCCAAACTTGGAGTGAATTTTTCTGATAATTTTGGCCAGTCTTGGGGTTCATAACCAACAAAAAATTCATATTTACCCGGACGGCTTAATGAGCCAATTGAAGGATATTTATTTTCATATTTGGCTCGAAATTATTTTTCAGTGGTTTTCCCCTTTTTCTTGGATTTTGGTGGAGCTGGTGGTGTTCATCATTCTCCAATTGGATCTTCTAAACAGTCTTGGCAGGTGCAACCAAGATCCCATGGGCAGTTTCCAGTGAAGGGGCATTTGAACCACCACACTCTTTTTCCTTCTTTGTCAAAATATTGGCACCAGTCATGTTCTTCCATGATTCTTTGTATATTCCAGAAGAATTCTCCATCAGGTTCAGGGTATGTATCTGTAGTATCTTTGGGTTGAATTATTTGGCAAGAGAAGATGGTTTTATTGGATTTTTTGAGATAGGAATGGTCAAAGCTTATGCAAACAGTTTTGTCATTTCTTTTGGTAAAATTTGGTTCAACAGATTGCAGAGATTCTTTCGGTTCTCTTAGATTTTCGTAATTTGTGATCCAGGAATTAGGAAGAATTTTGACAAGCTCATCTCTAGATATCTGTCTGGGTATTTGGGTGCACATGGTGTTTCCTATGGTAGCATCAATATTTAAGAGTAAAGCATTTTCTCCTCAAGGGAAGGCAGAGATCCATGGCATGGTATTGGACTCCCCACGCTATCTGGTGGTGAAGAGTAGCTTGGATGGAATCTTTTGCTTGTGGGGCTCCCTGGATTTGGACTTGGATTTTTAGGGCTTCGATTAGGTACGGGTCATAAAAAGACATGTTGAAATTTGGAAAGATAGTGATTAAGACTATCCCGGCATTTAGGGTGACTTCGGCAGTACCTAAATTTGCATGTTGGTACTCTAAGTATCTTGTATCTAGAAGAGAAAGTCGAGCAACAATATGTAGACCTTTTCTGCCGTGATATGTTAAAGTGATTCGGATAGCACCAAAATGGATATGTATAAAACCATGGTTTCTCCATTGTCTGGAAAAATCATCTGGGATTTGAAGGGTAATAAATTGTTCCTCTCGAGTGGCAAGAATAGGATGCTGGTCAAGTTTTGAGGCAACAACATATTCTTTGACTCCTTTTGGTCTGTGTTGGACTATGAAACAAATTTGGATCCAGGGTGCAAATGATTATTTGGCGAAAGCTGAGTAGGGGTTTATGAGGGGTAGCTCCGTGGAGGATACTTTCTTTTCATCGGGTAGGATATCTACTTCATATAGGTAATCATATTTTTTGGACAAGGTTTTATATAGAGTAGGTGACATATTCATTTTTGCAAGGGAAGAGGATAATGGAAATGACTCAGACATATTTAGTAAACTGTCCTCAAACCAATGCCAAACGATCCGAAATTAGACAAAGAACATGAAAACCATTCAAAACATACTCAAGAAACTCTAATTTATCATTTATAAAGAATTCTCAACCGCTCACAAAAAGTCGACACAAATCAACACCAAGCCCTCGCGCCCGTATTTTGAAATTATCAAAAAGAATTATTACCCCTAACTTATATAGTCTATATCCATAAAAGAATCCAATATTGTCCATGAATTAAACCTCAAATCAAGAATTTACCATTTCTAAACTTTGGGGATCAAAATCCTAATTTCTACAATCCAAACACGGATAAAAATAATAACTAAGAGAAATAATCGTGGAATAATATCAAAATAAAGGTTAGACAATCATCCCCTTGTTGAGACGTGAGCAAATCTTCAAAAATGACCTCTAACAGAGCTCTATAACTTAAGATATGCTTAAAATACAAAAATTCTCGGTCTGCCCATTTGAAACAATGCTCAGGTGATTTTTGTTCTTCGCCTTCGCGGGACACCTTTGAGTTCGCGAAGAGCAATATTTCACGTTGACGATCAACCCAGAATTCCTTCTTCGCATTCATGGGGCCACTCTCGCGTTTGGGAAGAACAAAAATTCGCACCAAAAACTAGTAATTTTTTCCGATACAAAAATGGACATAACTCTCTCATACGACCTCAGAATTCGAAGATTCCTATTGCTATCTAATAGTTTAATCTAATTAAAAATAAAAGATAGTTTACTCAATATGGTACTGTCACGACTCGAATTTCCCACCATCGGGATCGTGATGGCGCCTACTCGTGGTAGCTAGGCAATCCTATTCAATTTCCTTTCCATTACTAAATAATTGTTTTAACAGTTTACAACATCAATATAGAACATGAAATTTAATAAGAATAATAGTGGAAGTCTGATTTATAAATCTGAATCAAAATGCGGAACAGTCAATAATAGCCTCTACCCAAGATTTGGTGTCACATTACTCACGAACTACTAAGAATATACTAAATATAAAGGTTTAAAAGAAACATATAAGCTGTTTGTCTCGAAAACAAGGAGGCAACAATGTAAAAGAGAACATAGGGAAGAGACGCCGGGCCTGCGGATGCCTGCAAGACTACCTCAGTCTCGTGAAAATGAAAGCCTGCTCCCATACTAATGCTGCTGCTGCTCCTCAAAACATGCATCTGTGTAAAATGCACAGAAGTGTAACATCAGCACAACCGACCCCATGTGCTGGTAAGTGTCTAGCCTAACCCTGGCGAAGTAGTGACGAGGCTAGACTGGACACCCCATAAACCTGTGCAGTTATAAATATACAGCGAAAATAGAATACAAGGCAATTAATAACATGGGAGGGGAAACATGCTATGGGGAGATACAATATTAACAGTAATCCCGAGTAACAAACTAAAGCAGCTTAGATTCATAATGAACAAGGAATCAATACTCAATACAAACACATGGTATCAATAACTGTTGCGGTGTGCAACTCGGCCCATAAATTACCATTTGTCATGTATCATTGTTGCGGCGCACAACCCGATCCTCACATATCATTTATCATGTATCATTATTACGGCGCGCAACCCGATCCTCACATATTATTGTTGCTGCGTGCAACCCGATCCTCAATATCATTGTTGCGGCGCGCAACCCGTTCCTCAATATCATTTAACAGTCTGATTCCCTAAACAATAGTCACAATTAAGGGACATAAAAATAAGCAAATAGTTGACTAAAATCCCGGCAAGGTAAAGAACCAACAAGTTCAACCAAATATCCCGGCAAGGGAATAATTAACAACGCTTCCTCTTTCTTACCTTTCCTATCTTATAATTCACACTACCCTTTTTGAGCCATCGCTCCAAAGAATCAAGTTATTTCGTATACTTTCAATATTAGTATCACAACTCGAGCCAATGCTCCTAGGAATCAAATGATCCTATCACCGTTCACATGTTATTCACAATATATAGAAATCCTCCAATAAACATGGAGTTCACAACCAATTCATGACAATCACATTATAAGGACTCACGGTCATGCTAGAAACCAATGTATAAATACTTGTCACCATGCCTATACATCGTACTCTATCACGTAGCAATTAGCAACAAGACTCAACTCATATTCCCTCAAGCTAGGGTTAAACCAAACACTTACCTCAAAGCCTTGAAATCAACTTAATCCTCAACTATTGCTTTACCTCGCGGTTCCACCTCCACTTCACTCGAATCTAATCACAAATTGTTCAATTACTTTAATAAACACTATATGAATCAATTTGAATGCATACAAATGATTTTCCCAAGTTTTTCCCAAAATTACCAAAAACGCCCCCGGGCCCACGTGGTCAAAACCTGAGGTTCGGACCAAAATCCGGTTACCCATTCCCCCACGAATTCAAATATATAATTTTTTTGAAATCGGACCTCAAATCGAGGTCCAACTCCCCAATTTATAGAAAACCTAGGTTCTACCCAAAAACCCCAATTTCACCCATGAAAATCCTTGATTTTTAGTGGAAAACATATTTAATGATGTTAAAGACTGAAAGAATTTAGTAAAAATCAACTTACAAGTGATTTGGGATGAAGTTTACTCTTGAAAATTCGCCTATGGTGTTTGGGTTTTGAAAGAATGGTGAAAAGTGATGAAAATTCGACTAAGTATAAAATTTGCTGGGCTGCGGATGTGGGAAATGCGAACATAGGTTCACATTTGCGAACAATACAGGCTTGGGATTTGCGACATTTTAGTTTGCATTTGCGAACTTGGATCTGGAGGCAGCTTTCGCATTTGTGGCATTTCCATCGCATTTGCGATGGCCACCACTTCGCATTTGCGAGCCTTTTGTTGCATTTGCGAACACAGAAGGGTGAGGGGACTATCGCATTTGCGAATATCCCTGTTGCATTTGCGACATGTACATGGCCTCCATTTTATTGCATTTGCGATCAGGTAGTCACATTTGCGACGTCGCATTTGCGATTACTTCTTCGCAAATGCGAAAATACCAGAGCTGGGAATACCAGATTTTCAAAACAAGAAAAATGCAATCCAATGCCTATCCAAAACTCACCCGAGCCCTCGGGGCTCCAAACCAAATATGTACACAACCTCAAAAATATCCTAAAGGACTTGCTCGTGCGATCAAATCGCCCAAATAACATCAAAATCATTGAATCAAGCCCCAAATTCATCATTTTTCATTATAACTTCATAAACTTCAAACATTAGATATTTAGGTCCGAAACACGTCAAATGACGTCCGATTTCGACCAAACTTTACAGAAAGTGCTTAAACAATATATAAGACTTGTACTGGGTATCGGATCCAAAATACAGGCCCGATACCACAGTCTTTTGATCAATTTTCACTTCCATTTTCCATAATAATTTCAGAAAAACAATTTCATAGAAAAATTCTTTCCTTGGGCTCTAGACCTCGGAATTCGACTCCGGGACATGCCCGAGTACCATATTTTTCTATGGACCTTCCCGGACCGTCCAATCTTAGGTCCGGGTCCGTTTACCCAAAAAGTTGACCAAAGTCAACTTTAATCATCTTAATATCAAAATTCTTCAAATCTTTCACAGAATTCACATATTTCCACATAAAAGTTTCTCGGCTACACGCCTGGACTTTGCACGCAAATCGAGGCAGGTAAAAATGTGGTTTTCAAAACCTCGAAAGCATGGAGTGGAAGAGAAAATAGGTGATGACCCTTTGGGTCGTCACATCCTCCACCTCTAAAACAACCGTTCGTCCTCGAACGGACAAAAGAAAGAAGTACCTGAGTCGGGAAACAGATGTGGATAACGGCTCCGCATATCAGACTCTGACTCCCAGGTCGAGACCTCAGGGGGCTGACCTCTCCACTGAACACGAAAAGAGGGAAAACTCCTAGATCTCAACTGACGAACCTTCCGGTCTAGGATAGCTACCGACTCCTCCTCATAAGACAAATCCTTATCCAACTGGACAGTGCTAAAGTCTAACACATGGGTAGGATCGTCGTGATACCTTCGAAGCGTAGACACGTGAAAAACTGGATGCACAGCTAATAAGCTAGGTGACAATGCAATCCTGTAAGCCACCTCTCCTACTCGATCAAGAATCTCAAACGGGCCAATGTACCTAGGGCTAAGCTTTCCCCTCTTTCCAAACCTCATCATGTCCTTCATAGGCGACACCCGAAGCAATACCCGCTTACCAACCATGAAAGCTACATCTCGGACCTTACGGTCTGCATAACTCTTCTGCCTAGACTGAGCTGAACGAAGCCTCTCCTGAAAGATCCTGACCTTATCTAAGGCCTCCTGAACTAAGTCTGTACCCAATAACCGAGCCTCTCCCGGCTCAAACCATTCGATTGGAGACTGACATCGCCTACCATACAACGCCTCGTATGGGGCCATCTGAATGCTGGACTGGTAGCTGTTGTTGTAGGCGAACTCTGCTAGAGGCAAAAACTGGTCCCACGAGCCTCCAAAATCAATGACGCAAGCTCAGAGCATATCCTCCAAAATCTATATAGTCCGCTCGGACTGACCATTCGTCTGAGGATGGAATGCTGTGCTCAACTGAACCTGGGTGCTCAACTCTTGCTGAATAGCTCTCCAGAAGCGCGAGGTAAACTGCGTACCCCGATCCAAAATGATGGATACCGGCACACCATGAAGGCGGACAATCTCCCGGATATAAATCTCAGCTAACCTCTCAGATGAATAAGAGACTGCCACTAGGATAAAATGCGGTGACTTGGTCAGCCTATCAATGTCACACCTCCTTTTTCCGCTATTATAAGGCTTTACTACACCCTGGGAATGGATATAATAAAGAAGGAGTTTTTCCACTTTAAGGACAATCGAAACGGGATTCGTTTTTATTTAAGATTCAGAGTCGCCACTTGGGAGATTTATGGTGTCCCAAGTCACCGGTTTGAACCCCGAATCGAGGAAGGGTTTGACTCTGTTTAACAGTCGCGAACCAGAAATCCGGGTAAGGAATTCTGTTAACCCGGGAGAAGGTGTTAGGCATTCCCGAGTTCCGTGGTTCTAGCACGGTCGCTCAACTGTTATATTTGGCTAAAATTTAATTTTTATACATGTTACCCTACATGTGCAATTTTAGAATTAATTACTGCTTTTTTGTCAATTATTTTATTTAAGAAAGTGAACGTCGTTTAAGAATATATTTTCGGATCACGTCATATGAAATGCATCCAGATCCTCGACACATTCTTATTCGACATTTTTAGATTTGAATTTGGGTTACATTAAATGCACACCCGTATTTAGGAAAGTAATTTAATTAAAACGCGCCTAAAGCGACTAACGTGTTGTTATCTTTTGGGAAGGCCGTGAAATTTGCTAAACGGCCTGTCCCGAATTTCTAAGTATTTTTATTAAGTAATTAATGAGGACCCCGCAATTGTATATTATGATTTGGCGAGGCTCGTCTCATTTTATTATTAAAGGCCAAAGTAACAATCTAAAATTCTCTATTTATTTGTCTCTAATAGTCAATTAATTCACGAATATAAATTCGAATCTCGAATTCAAGTCCGAGTTCAAACAAAAGGGTGAAACTTTTTAGCTTGAACCCGCTACCTAATTCAAAATCCTATTTCATATTTATGGATTAATTTTCCATATTCCTAATTATTTATTTTTTAAAATTATTGTATTTGGGATTTTTGATTCTCACTTAAATTTCAAAGCATTTTTGGGCCTTTAGCTTGGCCCGAGTACTGTAAAGTCGGGGCGTAATTCTTTAGCCACAAAAGGCAAATTGGGCCTTAGACTTCAATTATCTATGGATCTGATTCATGAGCCCATAATAGACCACATAATTATTAGGCCTGATATTAGTTCAATTAGGGCAGTTTGTTCTCCAATTATACTATGTGTTCTAAATTACGGGCCAAAGATGAAAATATTATTCCAAATCTAATATGCATTATCCGACTGAATTCTATCACATTTGCCCACTGATTCATTTAATAATATCGGCTATTTAATTAGCTATTTGATAATTCCAATTATTAAGCTAATCTATTTTACAAAACCTATTACAAGGTAATTAAAATCTATTACTTATCAGATTTAACTAATGAGGTCATTACAAGGCTATAATAACAGTTGTATTAACATGACTAAAGCTAATCATTATTTAATATCCAATTGCTTTAAATCAGAAAATTGGATTGTTATAGGAAACTATAGAATATGAAATCTATTTTTACAACTAATAATCATGATTCAAGTACTAAGATCACGTTACTGATGCAAAAATTAACTAATTCAGTTCAATTAGAACAGTCCTATTACACAGTCCATATCACTATTACATTATCTAAAATCAACTACAGTATTGTAATAACAAATGTTAGAACACTGATTTACTAACAGATATTAAAATACTGATTTACAACTGCAGTATTACTGATGCCAAGGGAACATTGATTTACTAACTGTAACAATTAACTATAATAGAAGGTGTTGAGGCGAAGTAAGGCAGAAACGAACACTCTTCATTTTTTTTAACTTCAAATCACATTTACACTAGATTGGATTCAGAAATGTACCTGAAAATTTCAGAAATTAAAAGTGGAATTAGTTAAAACTGCAACGATGATCAGCAACAGCTCAGGGATTAAATCACAACATCAAATTTGAATCAGAAGTAAACTTGACTAAACCTAATTCACTTTCACACAATTCAGTTGCTAAAATAGAAAAGGATCAATGCTCAGCTTTTAATTTTAAACCAAATGATCAATGTAACAGTGATATTTTGGGTTTTTCTACTGATTTCTAATGTTTTTGAGTTTTGGAAGTTATGAATTTCGAATTTGGATCTAAGAAGGCAGAGATTGCTTGGAGTAAAATTTTTTCAGATTCAAAAACTTGTAAAACAAGGCATATCAATGCCTATTTATAGATGTAAATCTGGAGGGAAACTCAAATTTGAGTGTTTACACATTAGTCCCTCTTTTATTTCATTTCTACCATTTATTTTTAACTTGTACTACAAATAGCTATACTTATTTATTAAGAATTATACTAATGCCCCCTATCTAGAAGATTCTATCCTATTGTAATTCCTATAATGCCCTCACTTCATTTTAAAATTTACTAAACTACCCATTTTTATGTCCTTATTACCCCTGAAATTGTATTATTACTACTATTAAACCATTTCCTATACCCTAAAATACCATTCCTTCCTTTTGTTAATTACTGCTAAACCGTTTTATATCCCCAAAATGCCCCTGAAACTAAGCTGAATTTACTAAAGTAAATCTACTGCAACTCAACCCTTTTACCCCTGAATTTATTAACCCAATACTAATTTATTTTAACTCCATGATTAATCAACTGCTAATCAGAAATCTAACCAGCTATAACCAAACCTACTATTAAATTATCAGTTAATCCAAACCGATGAAATTAACAATTAATTACTGAATTTTCAATTAGCCACTAATCATAATGTCAATGAACAGCCTATAAACCTAAAATCTAACTAATTGCTTACTAACTCTAAATTGATATCTAACAAGTCAACTGACAATTAAACGCAACGACAACATAGCAATTATCCTAAGAACATATATTGCTAACTATTTTCAATTTAATAAAATTCAACAAGTAAAATCAGAAGCAAAGACCAAATCAGAAAACAATAAAGCATAAAAAAAAAGAAAATAAAAGTAGAACTCACTAATGTAACGAAAATTCAGGCCAGCCATTTTTGAGAGAATCTTTCAAGATTCTTGACCCGTAACATCCCCAACCATGTGTTTTTCATAAGAAAACACGTGGTTAAGGATATTATGGTCAAAAATCATAAATATTTGAGTTTGAGTTCTTGGCCGGAAAATTTTGAAATTAATATTTGAGCCATTCCGGCCACATCCGAGCCAAGTGACTATGGAATTCGTGTAGGGGAGGCCAAGGCGGGTTTATGGTGTTATTTGGGGGTTGTTTGGCATAAGTATCATTCGCCGGAGGTAGGGTTCCGGCGAAATAAAATTTGATGTTCGAAAAGATTGAGTGATGTTCGGAGGAAACTAAGTAGAGGGGTGGAAAGAGGGGTTCATGGTGGATAAGTGGTGTAAATCTGGTAAGGTTTGGCGGTGGTGGCATTTCCCGCCGGCGAGGGTTCCGACGAGGTTCAGCGGAAGAACAGGGGCGGCTATGGTTTGTTATAGTGAAGGGGATGGAAGAGATGGGGGTAACGTTTGGTCTTAGGACATATTAATTAATTATGGGAGAAGGGACTAGAGCCATTGGATCAGATGATTTTGAAGGGTTCATATTTAATTGACACTTAAACGGTGTCGTTTGGTTTATAAGAGATCGGGCTGTGACCGTTGGATCAAGGGTGATCAATGGCTGGAATTTAACGACGTCAAACGACGTCATTTTGATTATTTGAGGACTGACCGGGTTTGTGTAACATTGGGCCTGGACTGGGGCGTGTGTATTATGTTTGGGTTTGGGTATTTGGCCCAATTTATTTAGCAGTCTTTTTCTTTCTCTTATCTTTTATTTGTTTTTCTTGTATTTTACTCACTTTAATTTTGTATTTTATTTTCATTTTGTATTTTTTGTATTTTTCAAATTTATATATTATTTTTTTGATTTTATAAAATTGTGAGATTAAACTATAACTAAACTAAAACTAATTAAAGCCTAAAATCTACTTAATAACTATTTTATAGCAATTTCCAATTAAAACAATAAAATGCTAAAGTGAATTCTTTTTGTGATTTTCTTTAAATTTATAAAATAAATTAACACCTACTTAATATTAAAATGTGAAATTAAATTCCTAATGCAATGCATATTTTTTATATTAACACAAAAAATGCAACAAAATTCCTAAAAATTGTAAAATCATTTTATTTGGAAACTTTTGGAATAATTTGCTTAGGGCAAAAATCACGTGCTCACAGCTGCCCCTCTTTGCCCGGAAACACGAAGAGTTTTCGTGCAAAGACAATTGAGCGGAACTGAGAGATTTTTGCCCATTCGCATATTTCGTGTGAAGCATTTTTGAATGATTTGACCGCACCCTGCTTCAGAGGTTGCCTACATATCCTGGGCTCAGGTCAGTGTAGTTCACGAGTGTATCGTAGCTGGGACTACCAGGAGCTGTGATTTCACTGCTGTTACTGCTGTTACTGCTCGCTGACCTCCTTATTACACCATGTCAAGATAAAAAGAAGCTAGCCTAAGCTATGCTCTATGATTTACAAGAAATCCTATCTATGCTTTCAAACTTGCTCTTGTGTTGCCTTGCACTTGTATCTTGTGCTCTTCCAATAGAATTCTTGTTGTTGCCTTGTCGATGTTTTGCCATTCCTCCTGATGTTGCTTGACTACTATAGTTTGAAGTATGTTTCCATTCTTCAGGTGGACTCCTGCTTGCAATTGCTTAAAAAAGTATTCCTTTATTTTCCAGGTGGGCTCTTGCTTGCGATGCTTTGAAAAATATTCCCTTCTTTTCTAGGTGGGCTCCTGTTTGTGATGCTTGAAAAGTATTCCCTTGTTTTTCAGGTGGGCTCCTGTTTGTGATGCTTGAAAAGTATTCCCTTGTTGTCCAGGTGGGCTCCTTATTGTGATGCTTGAAAAGTATTCCCTTGTTTTCCAGGTGGGCTCCTGATTGCGATGCTTAAAAATATATTCCCTTGCTCTCCAGGTCGGCTCCTGCTTGCGAAAAATAGACAAACAAATAAAATCTTCTGCCCCAGTATGGTGACTGAGGCATATCATGTTATCAGATATTAAAACTAAAAGTTAAAATTTGGATTGTACTTCCCTTGTTTTTCAGGTGGGTGCCTGTTTGCTGTATTTGCAAAGATATTCCCTTGTTTTTCAGGTGGGCTCCTGCTTACTGCGTTTGAAAAGATATTCCTTTATTCTTCTGGTGGGCTCCTGTTTGCTGAATTTGAAAGATATTCCTTTATTCTTCAGGTGGGCTCCTGCTTGCTGAATTTGAAAAAGATATTACCTTATTCTTCAGGTGGGCTCCTGCTTACTGCATTTGAAAAGATATTTCCTTATTCTTCAGGTGGGCTCCTATTTGCTGAATTTGAAAGATATTCCCTTATTCTTCAGGTGGGCTCCTGCTTGCTGAATTTGAAAAAGATATTCCCTTATTCTTCAGGTGGGCTCCTGCTTGCTAGTTTTTGAAAACTATTCCCTTATTTTCGAGGTGGGCTCCTGCTTGCTAATTTGGAAGATATTCCCTTATTCTCCAGGTGGGCTCCTGCTTACAATAAACATACAAGACAAATAAATTTCTGCCCAAGTTTGATAACTGGGCATGTTGTGTTACCGAATATTAAAATTTGAAAGATAAAACTTGCATTATACTTCCCTTGTTCTTCAGGTGAGTGCCTGATTGCCGTACGTGAAATGTATTCCCTTGTTCTTCAGGTGGACTCCTGCTTGCTGACTTTGGAAAGTATTCCCTTGTTATCCAGGTGGGCTCCTGCTTGCGGTTTTGGAAAATTATTCCCTTGTTATCCAGGTAGGCTCCTGCTTACAAAGAAAAATTCTTTCTGCCCCTGTTTTAACCAAAGAAAGATTTGTTAATATAAAAATGGTGGCTAGCTGCTGGCATTCTTGTTGGCCATGCTCCCACTTCTAATTTTGCTCGGACTTGCTTCTTTGGACTTGCCATGACTTCCCGGCTGACTTTCAACTCTCTGATCTTGATGACCCAAATGTTTTACCTTGTATTTTGGTGTTTTCGTTCCCTTCTTGTGAAACTTTGCTTCTCCCTCCAATTATCTGATTACCCCATTGATGGGATTTGCATTGGTCCTTCATGTTTTACTTTCTTTTGATATGTCCCGATTTTGTTGTGCCATACAATTGGGAAACTGTTAGTTAGCCTTGACATCCTTCTTTTGTTTCTGAATTGAACTGAGACTGAAATGTCTTTTAGACAGACTTCAAGAGAATGAAATTCAATGACCTCGAAGATTTTGAGGACAGAAAAACTCTAAAAGCGAATGAATTGTAATAAAGAGAAAGAGGATAGGACTTATCTGAGTGGAAAGGCTGATTCCATTGATCGTTCCATGCATTTTGGATTAACCAACCTAGTCTGTCCAACCAATCAACTGTCAATTGCCACATTTGTTGTTCCATACTTTCACAATCCAACTTTCGCCAAAATCCAAACCTTGCTTGTTTTGCCGTGTTTCAAACACCTTTCAACCATATAGTTTCTTCATTTGTCCAATCTTAAAACTCACTTTTCGCCCTACAGTGCCCGTGAGGGTTTTCGTCAATAAGACTCTCTCATTTTTAATATCTCTCAAACTCACTTCGCCTTATGGTGCCCGCGAGGGTTTTCACCAATAAGACTCTCTTATTTTCAATTTTCCTTTCTTCTGGTACCAGAGTGCTGTCCACAACCTGAATCACCTTACCCGTTTGTATTGATATTTCTTAAAATTGATCAGAAGGTCTTTCTTTGGACCGTAATGTAGCTTTTGGATGGGTTTAGAAAGAAGGTTATAAAGGCTCAAAATATTTCAATGTGGGTTTAAAAATTACAACTTCCGGAATCATATCTTTCACAACAACCATAACTTCTGCCCCAGTTTCATTCTTGGGGATTCTTGGATTTTTCTTTTGTTGTGACTGAACCTCAGTGAGGCTACCTACGTACCCTTTCGGGATCAAGTCAAACGTAGTT